>CM076607.1:59818665-60116478 GCA_038502775.1 Hippodamia convergens | reverse complement strand
TCGTCGAAATACTTTCGGAAAACTGGGGACCTATTCTCGAAATCATTCGCTACTCCACGCATACGCATTTTCACGAATATCGATTTGCGTTTCAAAAAAGGCATTCTTGACAACTTCGGAAGGTTTATGGCATAGATTTACGTATCGGCACTACTGTAAGCTCAAATTTCGAGCTATGCGGACAATATAGGTAAATATCGGTGAAATCCAACACCTTACTTTCGAATTCAATGTCAATGTTATCATTTGAACTGTCAAATATTTGCGAGTTCTCAAAAATACTCGCAGTGAAATACGAACGGTCCTAAGCACAGAACATAAAAATGTACGTCGTATGTCATGCGGACGTTCAAAAATACAGATTCGTCTGTCATTCTCAAAGGTAATAGATGCGAACGATCGCAAAAATTGCGAATGGTCAAGAAATAGGTCCCCTGAAGAATATGAGAGAAAAGAGTATTTGGTATTATGCTTGTTATTCCTAATCTAGATACCTTAAGCACAACCGTTTTCACATTTTGAAGTCAAAGACTGTGGAAATATTGTACATTTTTAAAATTTTGAAAAACTCATCACAGGGTGTTCCAAATGTTGAGTCAAAAATTGGGATCAAGATTGGCCCATAACTTTCGTTTTTCAATTAGAACCTATTTTTTTATGATTGAGTTGGATTGTATGAAGAAAATGATGATAGCGTTCTAACATGTTAATGCTCCTAAAGTTGATAATTCTTGAGTTATTTAGGATTTTCTGATTTTATGTGGTACGTAGCGTCAAATTCATTTAATCTGTTCCATATCAACTATGACCTTGGTCATAAAGATGAATTATTCCACTAGTGACACACACTTGAATACATCCGTACTCAAATCATTGCATTCGTTAAAATACTTCCCGAAAATATAAAAAAAAAACTAAAAAAAAAGGTAGATAAGAGTACTCGGTATAATGTTTGCTATTTCTAATCTAGATATCTTAAGCACAAACCGTTTTCAACTTTTTGTAGTCGAAGAGAGTGGAAATATTTTACATATTTAGAATTTTGAGAAACTCGTCACAGGGTGTTCCAAATGTTGGGTCAAAAATTGGGATCAAGATTGGCCCATAACTTTCGTTTTTCAAATTAGAACCCTATTTTTTATAATTGCGTTGGATTTTGCGAAGACAAATGATGATAATGTTCCATCATGTTGATACTTCTAAAATTAATATTCTTGAGTTATTTAGTATTTTCTAATTCCATGTCGTACGTTGCGTCAAATTCATAAAATCTGTTTCATAACAACAATGATGAATGAATTAAAGAAAAAGGTGTGTCCACTAGTGAGTTATTGGAATAATTTATCTTCTATGACCAAGGTCATAGTTGGTATGAAACAGATTTTAATGAATTTGACTCTACGTACGACATAAAATCAGAAAATCTGAATAACTCAAGAATTATCAATTTTAGGAGCATCAACATGTGAAATATTATTATCATTTTTCTTTGTACAATCTAACGCAATCATAAAAAAAATAGGGTTCTAATTTGAAAAACGAAAGTTATGGGCCAATCTTGATCCCAATTTTTGACCCAACATTTGAAACCCTGTGATGAATTTTTCAAAATTCTAGAAATGTACAATATTTCCACACTCTTCGACTTAAAAAAAGTGAAAACGGGTTTGTGCTTAAGGTATCTAGATTAGGAATAACGAACATAATACCGAATACTCTTTTCTCTTTTTTTTCAGGTTTTTCTCGATATTTTTGAAAGTATTTCGACGAATGCAACGATTTGAGTACGAATGTATTCAGAATTGCATACTCTGTCAAATTCAAAAAGAAAAAAACAGAAAAAAAAATTTTGAAAATTTTTTTTTTCGCTCCCTGTATAACTGAAAGTGGTCAGGCTCCAAGAATATTTTAGCTCGGTAGATAATGTCAAAAAAACATAACAATCCCAATTTTCAGATTTAAAATGAGTCTAGTTCTCCAGAAACGCCTAATAGGCCGTCGAACTTGGTACACCCTGTTATATATATATATATTATATTATATATATATATATATTTCGACGTGCGCTTGCAATCTGACGTCTGATATACGGACGTCGGATTGTCTTGAGAAATTTTCAGTGTTTTTCGACGTCATGGAACGTCCTGAGTCGTTATGCCAAATTTCGCCGATGACGTCAGATACTCTCATCTTGTAAAAAACCGTATATTTTAGTTCAACCAAGGCACGATAGAGGCGCTGACTACCACTAGTTGCGTATATGATATATACGTTCTTTCTTTTTCTCATTAAGAGCATAAGACGACATGAGGTTTGGCAACATAGTCTCATAATCATTTTTATACGGTGCGATTACTAGACGTCTCTTATACTTGTTTATATAAAAAACTCTGTTTCATTTGCATGACCTCGGTTTTCGCTTACCCCATTTGTGAATACAGATATCTTCGTCTGATGAACGTCAAGAAGGAAAGCATATTAGGATGTATTTACAGGCTTGCTTGGCGGCGATCTTCATAAAGCCTCGAGTTATGGAATATTATAGACCTTTTTCTCATTGAACTTTCCGGTTTGCCGTACAAATTTTTTGAGGGAATATTTTGAATAATGATCGAAAATGGGGAATCCTATGTGGGGAGACATTCATCGCTGAAATACGGATGAAGCGCTTCAGACGTCGATAAAAACAAAGAACACTGCTATTGATCATCTCAATTCCACGTATTTTTTGACATAATCAACATATTCATTCTTGATTTCCCATAAAAAATACTTTTTTATCGTGCAGTATTAAAACTGGGAAAAATTTCAAGAAGATTTTGATAACTCATGATTTTTGCTAGGGAATATAGCTCACGAACTTTTTTATCTACCAAATATTTTATGTAATACGGTCGAAACGTTTCGGATCGCTTTTGTAGACTACCGCTGTAACACGAGGAATATTAATATCAAATTTTTTTTTCACTTCGATGTTTTCAACTTCAAACTTCAATTAAACATAAGCAAGAGAAAGGAGCGTAGAACTGTGTAGTATGGAACCAATGTTTGAAAACACTGGTATTTGTCTCACAAGTAAAATCTCAGCCCTGATTAATATATCATCTGTCATGAATTATAAAAGAATCCATTATTCTCATATACCTACATTTTCAAGAAGAAGTAAGGTACATATTATTATTTTATTCACTTAATTCTTAGAAAAGAAATTCAGAGACGATAAAGGAGCCAATGAAAATCCAATAAATACACAGTGTGATTCCGGAGGAGATAGTCAAACTTTAGATGAAGTTTGAGAGAGTCATTTTGATTAAACTTTCAACTGAGAGTTTGATTTTGCTTAGAAATTTCTCGAAAATACTTCCGATTAGATTTTCTCTCATTTCAATTTCAACCTTATAAAATTTCGTTTTTAGTTGTCCTGACAAAAAATTATCTAGACAGTTCGAATCAAGCAATCATTGTGTTTAAGCAATAGGGCTCCCAGAAAAGTGCCAAAAAACAGCTGAATAATGGCTACTTGAAGTAGAATCTCAAAAGGAAAAGGCTAATAGGTACTATGTTTAATATTTCGGAAAAAAATTTTGAATTCGATAAAAAATCTCAAAAAATCACGAATTTCAATATCGACATTTCTTCATATGCCAATAATTTGACAAATGAATATCAAGTGGACCGAAAATAAACAAATTTCAGATCGTCACTTTTTTTCAAGTGAAATGACCCTCTGGGGTCAGATTTTGCGAGGGCCTATTTTCTTGGATGAACTTTTATATTTCCATTATCAGACGTCAAACCTAGTCGGAAGCTATTACGAATTAATTTATTCCGAGACCATATCAGAAGCATATTCTTTGATGAATATTCACGAAAAATATACATTTTTTAAATACGCTGCTAAAAATATAAACATAAAATTCTTGCGTTCTCTCCTTGTCAAATATTCCCAACAATTCCTTGAAAACGGAATCAACTACATGGAAGCGGATTTTAGCGTGAATTGAGAAGATCACCGAATAGGTGAAGTTATCTAATTTGTTCAGGTTTCGATATGATTTGCTTTAGATTCACTTGTTTTTCTCCCATGAACTTATATATAATGGAGAACGGCATTATTCATCAAATATAATCGATCAGATTATCAGAGTTGATTAATTGAGGATAATGAAATTTTCAGTTTGAACATATTTTTTCAACAGTGAATTTGTTGTTATTCAATCCTATGCTTGAGTGCAAATATTTCCAGAAATGTCGTCATGTGATCCCTCTTCAAGCTGAAGCTAATGTCGAATACAAATATGTATTGATATTAATTTGTCAGATTGGTTGATGTATAATGTATAGAAATAATTGAAAATGTATCACGTACCTATAGAATAAATTCATCATCTGATCAAAGGACGAGTAATTGGAAGATTTCAATGTTCCGTTGGAGTAATGGGTAATTTTTAATAATGAGTCTAGAGCAAAAGCAGTTATGAAGAATTGAGAAATATAATATTGAAGTTTTGCAGAGGCAAGTTGCTTGTCAATTTAAGGAATTTTCATCTACTACTGTTTGAAAGATACGAAAAAATGATGTTCACAAAATTAAAAGCAATCAACACTCAATCTCTAGAATGACCGATAATAA
This sequence comes from Hippodamia convergens, assembly GCA_038502775.1. Taxonomy (NCBI): domain Eukaryota; kingdom Metazoa; phylum Arthropoda; class Insecta; order Coleoptera; family Coccinellidae; genus Hippodamia; species Hippodamia convergens. The sequence goes on along the minus strand of CM076607.1, from coordinate 60,111,845 downwards.
ATTGGAAAATGTATAAGGAACACGAACAAAAAAAATCGTAGGTACTGTGAAAAGAACTTATTTAACCGAAGTATATTCCTGTGAAGAAAATTCGTCAAATCAATCCGGAATCCCCTGAGTCATGATAAATAAAAAAATAAACAATGAAGGAAAGATAATGCAGAGATGCTTTTCCTCAATATGGAATATCATTCTATGAAACAGCGTAGGAAAATACTCAGGGCCAGTATAATAAACTCATCCACCCAAAATTGAAATTTCACCTCAGCTTGAGAACCGGTTTCTGTATACTCAAAATTTTCAGCCTGAGGATGAATTTCAATTCTCGGTTGACACGTTTTTAATACTGGCCATGAATAATCTTCCACCATTTCGCAAATTATTCTGCGAAGCAGAATAGGACAATACTCAGGGTTAGTCTTATGTTTTATTATATGGAGATGATTCTAACTTTACTGCTTTTGGCAATACTATAGAAAACGTGATATCAACCGCTCAATTACAACTGAAGAAATTAAGTCATTGGTGTGAAGCAAATAAAATCAAATTAAATATAGACAAAACAGAGGCAATGTTTTACCGAATAAGGAAATCAAATCTCACACCTCCCAATTCTCGGTCGACACGTTCATAATATCAGCCCTAAGACTGGTTCCTGAAATATAGATCCGAAGTGAGGGCAGGGGAGATCTAATCTGTATCAACGACTTTTTGAGATGAACCGAAGAACACACTAGCTAAGGCAGCGATTACGCAAAAAAATTCTGTCGAAATATTCTATGGTTGCTCATCATTCGAATGAGATATCCAACAGTATTCACATATCAAAAATATTTTTATTTATTAAATTTTTTTTATTTATTTCCTCAATTAATTGCTTCATACAGACTAGAGCCTTTGAAATAGGTACTCGATTATAAACTTTCTAATTTCTTTATGAATACATTTCACGAATGTGAATAAATGTAGATAGTTAATGAAATTTTATGTATCCATACCATACGAACGCATTGTGAAACGTATTAAGAAAATTCACAATTGAAATTATCATTTTGGACTATAATATTATATGTATGTCCAAACCCTATAACTTTTAGAAATTTGTACATATTTCATTATAACTAGAAGTATGCAGCTATCTCTATACCTTCTTCTTCTTTTCTTCTCAAACTGTCGAACAATAATTAAACTGAGGAAATCATAATTATTATTGAAAATTTTATGAATACTGATACAGATAAATACTTCGAAAGATCTGGTATCATTGAAATCGATTAATTGAGGAAATAAATAAAAAAAATTAAATAAATAAAAATATTCTTGATATGTGAATACTGTTGGATATCTCATTCGAATGATGAGCAACCATAGAATATTTTCGACAGATTTTTTTGCGTAATCGCTGCCTTAGCTAGTGTGTTCTTCGGTTCATCTCAAAAAGTCGTTGATACAGATTAGATCTCCCTGCCTTCACTTCGGATCTATATTTCAGGAACCAGTCTTAGGGCTGATATTATGAACGTGTCGACCGAGAATTGGGAGGTTTAAGATTTGATTTCCTTATTCGGTAAAACATTGCCTCTGTTTTGTCTATATTTAATTTGATTTAATTTGCTTCACACCAATGACTTAATTTCTTCAGTTGTAATTGAGCGGTTGATATCACGTTTTCTATAGTATTGCCAAAAGCAGTAAAGTTAGAATCATCTCCATATAATAAAACATAAGACTAACCCTGAGTATTGTAATATTCTGCTTCGCAGAATAAATTGCGAAATGGTGGAAGATTATTCATGGCCAGTATTAAAAACGTGTCAACCGAGAATTGAAATTCATCCTCAGGCTGAAAATTTTGAGTATACAGAAACCGGTTCTCAAGCTGAGGTGAAATTTCAATTTTCGGTGGATGAGTTTATTACACTGGCCCTGAGTATTTTCCTACGCTGTTTCATAGAATGATATTCCATATTGAGGAAAAGCATCTCTGCATTATCCTTCCTTCATTGTTCATTTTTTTATTTATCATGACTCAGGGGATTCCGGATTGATTTGACGAATTTTCTTCACAGGAATATACTTCGGTTAAATAAGTCCTTTTCACAGTACCTACGATTTTTTTTGTTCGTGTTCCTTATACATTTTCCAATTTATTTATCGGTCATTCTAGAGATTGAGTGTTGATTGCTTTTAATTTTGTGAACATCATTTTTTCGTATCTTTCAAACAGTAGTAGATGAAAATTCCTTAAATTGACAAGCAACTTGCCTCTGCAAAACTTCAATATTATATTTCTCAATTCTTCATAACTGCTTTTGCTCTAGACTCTTATTAAAAAATTACCCATTACTCCAACGGAACATTGAAATCTTCCAATTACTCGTCCTTTGATCAGATGATGAATTTATTCTATAGGTACGTGATACATTTTCAATTATTTCTATACATTATACATCAACCAATCTGACAAATTAATATCAATACATATTTGTATTCGACATTAGCTTCAGCTTGAAGAGGGATCACATGACGACATTTCTGGAAATATCTGCACTCAAGCATAGGATTGAATAACAACAAATTCACTGTTGAAAAAATATGTTCAAACTGAAAATTTCATTATCCTCAATTAATCAACTCTGATAATCTGATCGATTATATTTGATGAATAATGCCGTTCTCCATTATATATAAGTTCATGGGAGAAAAACAAGTGAATCTAAAGCAAATCATATCGAAACCTGAACAAATTAGATAACTTCACCTATTCGGTGATCTTCTCAATTCACGCTAAAATCCGCTTCCATGTAGTTGATTCCGTTTTCAAGGAATTGTTGGGAATATTTAACAAGGAGAGAACGCAAGAATTTTATGTTTATATTTTTAGCAGCGTATTTAAAAAATGTATATTTTTCGTGAATATTCATCAAAGAATATGCTTCTGATATGGTCTCGGAATAAATTAATTCGTAATAGCTTCCGACTAGGTTTGACGTCTGATAATGGAAATATAAAAGTTCATCCAAGAAAATAGGCCCTCGCAAAATCTGACCCCAGAGGGTCATTTCACTTGAAAAAAAGTGACGATCTGAAATTTGTTTATTTTCGGTCCACTTGATATTCATTTGTCAAATTATTGGCATATGAAGAAATGTCGATATTGAAATTCGTGATTTTTTGAGATTTTTATCGAATTCAAAATTTTTTTCCGAAATATTAAACATAGTACCTATTAGCCTTTTCCTTTTGAGATTCTACTTCAAGTAGCCATTATTCAGCTGTTTTTTGGCACTTTTCTGGGAGCCCTATTGCTTAAACACAATGATTGCTTGATTCGAACTGTCTAGATAATTTTTTGTCAGGACAACTAAAAACGAAATTTTATAATTTTATAAATTTTATAATTGAGGGATCCGTTTTTTGACGTCCTTGCTATTGAGATTGATTTTGATGAGCCGATTTTTGTATGACCATATCCCAGTCAACCAGTAAAGTAACAGTGAGTCGCAGGAAATACCAAAAAATATCACATCGAAGAACAACTTTGAGACTTATCACAGTTGTACTAAGATTAAACATTGAATGAATTCCAAAGAACTTAATAATCGCAATGACATCTTTAAAACCTCACAGTATCTTTCGAGAATGCTTCACAGCAACACGAATCATTGCAGCCGAGATACGGAAATTTCATGTTAATAGGTAGTTCGATTTTCGTCTTAGGTTCTAGAAAATTGCAATACCTATTTATTCGTATTTTCTTGCAAAATGTTTTAATTTTTTTTAGAAAATCATAGGTTGTTTCAAGGGCATAATAATAATAATAATAATAATTCATTGCTAACATTGGTTATGACACGAGCGTTCTAGAAAATTCGGCGTCAAGTAGGCTATGGCTTTTCGAAGGTTTAATTTTCGGTAGTCTACGGAATACTCAAATATGAACTCGCTAATTTCTTCCTGAGTACAATTCATGAACTTGAAAAAATATAATCAAAGTGACCTCTACCACACCCCAAATAATATTTCAACAAAAAAAAGGAATGAAAAAAATTCACTTATCTAAGAGGTCCGTCTACCTTCTCCTGTATACATATAATTAGTACAAACTCAGCTATTTTGATGGCCAGTCCATCAGGTTTAAATTTTCATGAGCAGATTTTTCGACGTCCATATACATATACCTAGATGGATATTATGATAAAACCGTTGTTATAGTGATAGCTCATTGTCATTCGAACCGAGAAGGCTAACATTTTTAGGAGCTTTGGATTCAACTTTTCTCGGTAAATAATTTTTTTTTTTTTTTTTGGATATGAGAAGGAGTGGCATACATTAATAATTATCTTCAATGAAATAAAAATTATGAATATATTTGATTGTCCAGCAAAACATTGGGTATTATTCCTTGTCAGGTAGGACAATGTATCATACCGAATGAAATTCAAACCTCCATTTTGACTTTTTTCGATTGATTTCAAAGCAATCAAATGTGGCCTAGGTCGTGTTGAAATTGTACTGGCCATAATCATTCCTTATTATCGAATCTACAATATTTACGCATCGTTTTTTTCGTCTGATTTATCCATTTCATTCCCGAATATGCCTCATAACAAAATAACAAAGTTAACAAGATCACTGCCGTTGAATTCAAATTTGAATCAAAACAAACACAAGCCGCTTGTGAATTCAATCCTTTCGTCCCACCTGAGATCAAAATATATTCGAAGCGAAGTCAGAAGTCGACCCGATTGACCATAGCAGGGGTGTCAAGCCTCCAATGCCATTCTAAAGGTTGAGATATTCTCTACTAGAGACTAGGATCTGGGATATTCTGAACTACAGAATTCCCAGCCTTTCGAATCTTCTCTCGTGCACGTACACTGTAATAGTATAAAGCTGTTCGCGTCCGTGAAATTATTTCACACGTGCCTCCGGGGTAGTTTTAAATGAACAGCACGAAAGAATACCAGACCGTCTACGGATCTCCTGGTAAACACATTGCCATATAAAAATGCCGATACAAATAGCTCAGAATTCTTTTAAAACCACTTAACAATCGGACCTATAATACCAGTTTGTCAAATAAACATTGAAGGTATGAGGCGCAGTAAAAGTGAGTACATTGGAGTACTTCTCAAGAACCATAGTGTAGACGTTGTTACAATTCAAGAAACACACAGCAGATGATGACCAATTAAACCCCAGAGGCAGAATTCCTGGTTTTAAACTTGTTGGAGCAATCAACCACCCACAATATGGAATAGCCACTTATGCCAGAAACACAATTCAGAACATTTCTGCTGTTCACTCAATTACTGAACAAAACATATTTTTTTTAGCGATAAGAGTTGAAAATGTGAACATAGCTAACATATATAAGCCTCCAAACGTTAGATGGCCACATGACATGATTCCCGCTCTCCCACACCCAGCCATTTACACTGGTGATTTTAATTCTCACCACCATAGTTGGGGTTACAATGAGAACAACGAAGATGGAGACAAAGTGATCGACTGGGCGGAAAGTAATCACCTTTACCTTTTGTATGATGCAAAGCAGAAACCTGGTTTCCATTCAGGGAGGTGGAACAGGGGATATAACCCTGACCTAGTTTTCATATCCTCTGAACATACCAATAGTTGCCAAGGCTATAGAGAAGTTATTGATCACTTTCCAAATTCTCAACATAGACCCATAATAACCACATTTGGCATAACTATCCCTATAATCAACTCACTACCTTTACCTAGATGGAATTTTCAAAAAGCGAAATGGAATCTTTATAAACAACAACTGGAAGATGAAATACGACACATTCAACCAAAAGTTGAAAACTATAAGAGATTTGTAGTCTTGGTTATCAGCGCAGCCAAAAAACACATACCTCGTGGTGTTAGAAAATTGTATATCCCTTTGCTGGAACGATGAATGTCGAAGATTATATGATCAATTCGAACAAACAGGTGACCCAGACTTAGGGCAACAGCTCTTGGAATCGTTAAACAACAGTAGAAAGTCCAAATGGAGGGAAACTTTAGAAAGCCTGAATTTTACGCACAGTAGTCGTACTGCCTGGAATTTATTAAGGAAATTGAATAGTGGATTCGAAAAACCAACGACTGAGCCAATGACACAAAGAGGAATCCCATCACCAGACTCCATAGGCAAACGAATTAAACAAATATCAAGACCTAAAATAACTAAAGAATATGAAAGAAAAGTGAACTATCAACTCAATGAAATTCGTCATAATCAACAACAATCCCTTCCGATTATGTGTCCAATATCGCATGAAGAACTAAGTACAGCAGTATCAAATAAAATGCTGGAAAGCAGCAGGAATTGATAATATATTTCCAGAGTTCATGAAGAATACTGGTCCAAAAGTTCGGGCATGGCTTCTTGAGTTCTATAACGACATATTTAATAAGCATAAAGTTCCAAATTTTTTCAAGAAATGTAAAATTATAGCTATCGTTAAACCTGGGAAGGATCCCACAATCCCAAGTAGTTACAGACCGATTGCTCTACTGAGTGTATGCTACAAAATTCTGGAAAGAATTATATACAACCGACTTCTTCCAATAGTCCAAGAAAACATCCCAATAGACCAGGCTGGTTTTATGCCCGGGAGGAACTGTTGTGATCAGGTTTTATCTTTAACGACATTCATCGAAAACGGATTCCAGAAAAAACATAAGACAGCAGCGGCTTTCTTTGATTTAACTTGTGCTTATGATACCGTATGGAAAGAGGGTTTATCATCAAACTTTATTCACTAGTACCATGCAAGACATTTCTACAACTGATGAATGAACTACTTAATGACAGACTCTTCCAGGTGATGTTGAATAACAAAAAAAGTAAATTTCGTAGCTTACAAAATGGACTTCCGCAAGGATCAGTGTTATCTCCTTTGTTGTTCAATATCTATACACATGACATCCCCACAATAATGTCCCGAAAATTCATATATGCAGACGATATCGCTTTGGCAACACAAAACTCATCCTTCTCAACAGCTGTAAATGTGCTTAGTCATGACCTTGAAATGCTGAATATTTATTTTAAAAAATGGGGCCTTCAACCAAATCCGAATAAAACTGAAGTATCAACGTTTCACCTCAACAACAGACAGGCATATTTCGAGCTCAATGTCCAATTTGAAGGCGTCAGACTCAAACACAATCCATATCCAAAATATCTAGGAGTAACACTCGATCGAACTCTGACTTTCAAACCGCATTTGCAAAAATTAGCATCTAAAATTAGAACCAGAAACAATATCATACAAAAACTGGCCAACTCATCTTGGGGCGCAAAAGCCGAAGTTCTCAGAACTATTGCGCTATCTTTAGTTTATTCCACTGCAGAATACTGCGCACCAGTATGGTTAAATAGTCATCATACCTCGATCATAGACAAACAACTAAATCACACGATGCGTCAAATATCAGGTACCATTAAACATACACCAAATACGTGGCTCCCAGTTCTGTGCAATATCGCTCCCCCAAACACCAGAAGAATGACAGCATTAAAAGCGCAAGTTGAAAAATGTCAAAACAATCCAACATTACCAATAAATGCTGATATCGAAAAATTAATGAGGAATAGACAGAGATTGAAATCCAGACAACCACCAATAAAAACGGCAAGTCAATTAACGAACTCCACAAGCAAGCAGCACTGGACCGCTGAATGGGAGAACAAAGATATCAGGAACTCCTACCTCATTCAGGATCCCACAGCCAAACCAAATGGTTTCAATCTGCCCCGGAGACAGTGGTGTAACGTGAATAGAATCAGAACGGGACATGGAGTATGCAATAAAACATTAAACCAATGGGGTATCATAGACAACCCCGAATGTGATAAATGCGGAGCAGCCCAACAAACTATCCACCATCTAGCCATAGAATGTCCTCACACCCGTTTCCACGGATCAATAGGGGACATTCATGTCTTAAAAAAACATGCAGAGGATTGGCTTCGGCAGACTTCGCTTCGATTGTAGAAGACAGTTTTTTATTTTTTATATCATTTTTCTTTGTGTTTTCTTTGTGACGCAATGTGTAAAGTTCATACGAATATATATATACTGAAATTATATAGCGCCAAAGTAGTCAGGTGTTGTTCGAGATTTTCACGTTTTCGATGAGGATGAATGAACTGAATATTACATTTTTCCATTGACCAAACATTCTTAATTTAAAATTTGAATTTAATTTCTAAAAATTATGATGGTTCACTTGAGTCCGAAATATTCGTTTCTCATAGAAATTTGGCTCTAAGCTGTATGATGAGGCTTAACCCCTCCTTGCTCACTCTTACGAGTCGCCCTTGATATGTAATAAATCAATTTTTTCAGAAAGCTCTGCAAGTCGAAAAATTGAAAATATCTGCTTCCTGATTCATCATAATTCCGAAATTACACTGTAAAGTCTAAGATTGAAAACTATCCATCTATCAGCGCACTTGTTCTTTTCTTCAAAATTTTCAAGAATAATTATTATTAAAAGGTTCGTAGAAAAAAAGTAACAAGTGTACAGGTAAAGAAGGACAGATTGATAATATTATACAGTGAACTCTCGATAAATCGATAAGTCGAATTCTGAGATAAATCGAAAAGTTCTGCTGTTACCCAGTGTAATTTCACCTCAATGAGTCAAACATTGTTCTTGATTCTTGAAGGTCTAGAAGATGAGTCTAACTGTTGGAAGGGTTGTCTAGAGAACCACCACCTCCATAAATTGTACTCCCGACCACCATCGCCTTTATGGGTCGAACTTTTTGATCTAATCACTCGTGATTCATAATCGAGCCATGGTTCGATTAATCCTCGGAATAGTTGACATCACTTGACGAATAACAGATTGAATTACCAAACTTTACTTGCTTGCTAATGCAAATAACTTAATTTTTCTTGAAGATGTACCGCTGACAGTAAGATTACGAATTATTTTTAACCTAATGACGCTCAGCATGAACATATCCGTAAAATGAACATGAAAATGAATAAAAAAATTAACAAAATTTGAGATAATGCTCAAATTATCTCCCTCAATTTCTAGTACATGCATGCAGTCACGGCTTACTTCTGCAATTGTTACCAGCGTTCTTTAGAGTCCGTGGTACATCTTCTGATTGTTATTGAAAAAAAATTAACGTATTCAGCAAGCAGCTAACAATTGGTTTATGGCAATTTTATATGTGATCTATCAAATCATATCAACTGTTTCAAGAACTGTCAAAAGTGATCGAAACAATGCCCGCTTAGGAATCATCTGTGAAATAGAGGATATCTGACTAACTTGAAAAAGTTTGTTACCTGCTCGGTTTTCTGGCCTTTTTTTTTTCATTTCATGAAGGAATTATGGGCGTATAAACCTTTCTGCTGACATAGGAGATGGTTAGCAAAACAACGAAGATTTTCCTTTTCATTTGTACACTGAGTTCATAATACTCTTTTTGAGTAGGTTTCAATTCTTTCATCAAGATTTTATGAGGGAAGCAGTTGCAGCCATTTATAGCCCTTTATATCTCGGATTTGCTGAATTTTTAGTGAACACTTTTTCTCAAGAAATGATGCCCATCTCCTCAGTTTTGAAAAACATATTTATCGATAGATAAATAGATATATTTCCTTATTTCAGATGATATTTTTTTCACAGGAAAACACAAAAATGAAACAGCACAAATAATAAATTCAACAAGACTTAAATAATCTTCCAAACAATATGGCTCTAGATCTACTAGAAGTTTATTGGTTCTAATTTTGAACTTTCTGTATCAATTGATTATTTTGAGATTATGAGATAATTAATTGAAAAGCTTTACACACATAAGAGATGGATTTTTTTTTCAGATAGAGACAATCGATGATATGGAATGTTAATATCAGCTGTTCAAGTTCTATATGTAGTATTGGTATTATATAAGAACATTAGACACTCATGAATGTAAAATCCATAAACCGTCAGAAACCCCTGCACGAATCTCTGAATTTCATGCCAAGAATTAATCTAGTATTATTTCTGACTGATAAATATCGACTTTAGTGCTTGACTCACTCCCAAAAAAATTATTCCGTATTTGATAAGAGATATATTATCCTCTTCGTATCATCTTGAATGTATTTATTCATTATTCCCATGGCATAACATACTTTGTTCAATTTATTCAGAAGGTCCTCTATATGATTTGACCATTGCAGAAACTTATCTTAAACGACCCCAGAAAACTGGTAAACTTCGAAGTTCCTACTTTATCCTCACCAGAATTCATCATCATTGGCTGGTCATCTTTTGATCCGTAAGATCGAAAAACAACTACATCAGTGTTATTTTCATTCAGAATGAATATTTTTCGCGATAGTCATTCTTGGATTCCTCTCATTTCAGCTGTAGATCATTAATATCACATTTCGCTATTAAGAAATTCGAATCATTCACGAAATTGGTCGACTCTGCATCTTCAATCGAATCTGCAACCTCACATATATCATTAATCATTATCAAAAATAATAATACTCCGAGGATGCTTTCCTGTGGTACACTTAATTTAGTCATGAGCCAAGTTGAGAAAGATGTTCGGCCATCTATAGCTACTTTCACATACTGCTAACGATCAATAATTTTTCGATATAATATGAAAAAATAGACCTTTTTGAGTGATAGTTTATTTTATATTTGAATGACATCTAATATCGAAGAGATATTGGAAAAAAACATAGGGACTCTCACTCCGCGCGACAGCCCTCATGTACCAGCTATGAGCGCCAGCTCCAGAAGGTTAAGTTCGCGTAATATGAAAGGAATTAACATGTGCTCATGATTGAATAAACTCACTGAATGCATTTGAGAGAATAGGTGCAGACGTTAAATGGCAACGCTGTTGGTCGTCTAAAAAACGTGGGGTATACATAATATATACGTTCGGTCGTCAACTTCTACGAACATGAACGGACGTGAGATAGCACTGGAGTGAGTGGAAAAAAATTGGTGAATAAGAAAAACTGAGTACGACACTAGAACCTACAACAACTCGTTCTATCATATACATCATTAGATTTGCGAGAACCCCGTTATTTCTGATGGACTCCAAAAGCCTATATTTATACGGGACGTCTATCAGCACTAGGATCTATATATATATATATATATATATATATATATATATATATATATATATATATATATATATATATATATATATATATATAATACGCAGGGTGATCCGTGTGATCATCGGGGAGTGACGACCCTGCGTACCTGAGTCAAACACTCTCTCTCCAGGTCAACAGCCATGAGAGGGCTTAAGAATAATTGCTCCAAACAGAAGAAGAAATGCAACCTAGGGCGGTGGGGAGTCTAGGGGCGGCTCCCTTCGGAACCGTCCAGATGTACGACCTGTAGGAGGTACGTGTGGGGCAAGCGGCGCACCCCTCCAAGACGGCACTGTAAGGTCCACTCCCGAATCTCCTACACGAGATAACCGAGGTAGTTTGAACGTTCTGACTGATCGTTCCACTACCAGGCGTCAACGGGATGGACGCACACGCTGGACTTTTGAAGAGAATTGTATGGTAATGCGTGCGCATTATATAGCAACGGACCTATTACCTAGAAAATCTGATAAGACCTATCGACAAACACTGGTCGACGTATGGAATGAGATAAATCCTGCCAGGCCGTCAACTGCTCCAATTTTATCGAACCGAGTAAGATGGATACTAAGAGGCCAAAAGATCTCTCGAGCCGAGCTGGAGGTAATTAAGTCAGGCTGCTACCCAAACGTAATGAGCGAAGAACAAGTAGATGTGGGGCGACTGACTGGAGCTCGCGTGTCTTCACCCAGAGTCAGAAGAAGCGCACTTTTTATCCCGCGTGAGAGCGAAAATGCACTAAGGAGATCATTCGCAACCAACTTGATGAAATATGCGTCTATACCGCCAGACGCTAGACCAATTATACCTAGACTCGTACACTCTAAGGTGGCTGTTAAGACAATGGCATCACTGAACACTATCCTGCCCGAATATCTGGAAGGCACCAACACACTGGATGAGCTGGCGGACGTAATCTATGCTGCAGCACTCGCGAATAATGGTCACAAAATCATACAGAAGACTGCAATGCGAATGGGTGAAGCAGAACAGCGTCGGAGCCCTTGGCTGGATCGTCTGCAGAAAAAGATAACTAACTTAAGGAGGAACATCGGTACTTTTTATGCTTACCTGCAGAGTGCTGCTCCATCACTGAAGCTCTCAATATCTGTAAGGAAGTCGGCATCAGCATTCAAAATCAAGCGTAAAGATCCAAACTTTAGGGAAAAGATATCCTCGCAGCTGGATTTCCTGAAACAAGAAATCAAAGCGTTAGGAAGCCGAATACGTAGATACAATGAAAGAATGAAACGTTATAACAACAATAAGCTCTTCTACAAGAACCAAAGGCAGTTTTTCCGCCAACTGGAGCAGGAAACTCCTAACACCGAAGATCACCTTGACGCTAAAGCAGCAAGTGAGTACTGGAGCAAAATATGGACCAAGAATGTTACTCACGATGAAAGTGCGTACTGGATAAATGAAGCACAGGAGATGGAAGACATTGTGGTGTCAGCAACGGACATCGTCGAGGTTCTGAGAGGCTCTGACAACTGGTCATCACCCGGAATGGATAAGATCCATAATTATTGGTGGAAGTATTTTACGAGCACCCACGACTTGCTTGCACGGCTTTTTCAGAAGGCTCTGCATGATTCCTCCAAGGTCCCTGAGTATTTCACAGCTGGCGTCACGTACCTAATCCCAAAAGGAGGAAATAAAACTGACCCTAAGAACTACCGCCCCATAAAATGCCTTTCATCTATTTACAAAATATTCACTGGGGTAATAGGTAGGCATATAGCCAAGTACCTTGGGGAAAACAACTTGATGACACCCCAGCAGAGAGGGTATCGCAGGGGCGGAAAATCATCCAAAGAACTCCTGGTGGTCGATTACATCTTGACGAAACAAGCCCGCAAAAAGCTCAGAAATATTTCGGTGGCCTGGATCGATTACCAGAAAGCTTTCGACACGGTCCCCCACTCTTGGCTGAGCAAGGTCTTAAAGATGCGTGGAATAGCTGATCATGTAATCAACACTCTCACGAACCTCATGAGAACATGGAGGACACACTTCAAGGTGAAAGTTGGGAGCCGAATGGAGGAGTCTGAGCAAATCCCCATCAACCGAGGAATATTCCAGGGTGATACCCTGAGCCCGCTCTGGTTCTGTCTGGCACTCAACCCCCTTAGCATACTACTGAACAACACCAATTACGGCTATGTGATAGACAAACAAAAGAATGTGCGAGTCAGTCGCCATTTATATATGGACGACTTGAAATTATACGCCGCCAGTATCGACCAACTCAAAAGGCAACTGGAAATTGTATCAGCTTTCAGCGAATCTATCTAATGCAGATGGGGATGGAAAAAAGTGCGACACTAGAGGTAAAGAGAGGAAAAATAATAAATGCTGATGAGTCAATCATGCTGATGAACAATGAAATAATACCAAGCCTTGCAGAGCAAGAGACCTATAAATACCTGGGGATAAAACAGGCCCTAGACATTAAGACCTCTGAAATGAAAAAACAATTCAGGGAGAAATTGTACAAGAGGATGAGCTTGCTACTCAAATCCAAGCTTAACTCAGGATCCCTATTTAGGGCTATCAACATGTGGGCAATACCCAGCATCGCCTACTCATTTGGGATCCTTACGTGGTCTGTCACCGATCTCCGTGAAATTGATAGGAGAGTAAGAACCATGTTGACAAGGTTTGGCATGCATCATCCGCATTCGTCCACGGCAAGACTTTACCTCCCACGACATCTAGGGGGAAGAGGCCTGATAAATATGGAGAGTGCTCAAGAAGCCCATATTGAAGCATTGAGGAAGTATTTCCTGGAGAGGAACTCACCGTTCTTTGAATAGTTTAAGGCTTCACGACCGGATATACTGGTATGAGAAGAGTCTTCCGGGCTTATTGGCCGTGGTCCATTAGGAATAATTTCACCTAACGTTTCGCCTACAACTTCGGTAGGCATCTTCAGAGGATTCTCGGTCTAAGGTTGTACCTCGAACGCTGAATTTCTGACACTGGCGCGTTCGAACCGGAAACGTCATCTGCGCGCCGGTTTGTGGCGGGAAAAAGTGGCGCGTCTACGTGCGCGATGCTGATTGGTCCATCGCTCCTGCTTCGTGTCGGCTTGATCTTTGTTTTTTCTAAGGTCGGTAACCAGGCGCTATGCAAGAAAGGGGTCTCTTCTTTTCTATTTATGTTATTTTTGTGTTTATAAATTTCAATGGCTTCCATGTTCAGCCTGGGGTAGTAACTTCTAATATTGGAAATAATCTCCGCTTTTGAGAAATCTATGTTGTGTCCATCTATTAGCGCATGTTCTGCGGAGATTATTTCCAATATTAGAAGTTACTATCCCAGGCTGAACATGGAAGCCATTGAAATTTATAAACACAAAAATAACATAAATAGAAAAGAAGAGACCCCTTTCTTGCATAGCGCCTGGTTACCGACCTTAGAAAAAACAAAGATCAGCTTGATCTTTGTTTTTTCTACACGAAGCGGGAGCGATGGACCAATCAGCATCGCGCACGTAGACGCGCCACTTTTTCCCGCCATAAACCGGCGCGCAGATGACGTTTCCGGTTCGAACGCGCCAGTGTCAGAAATTCAGCGTTCGAGGTACAACCTTAGACCGAGAATCCTCTGAAGATGCCTACCGAAGTTGTAGGCGAAACGTTAGGTGAAATTATTCCTAATGGACCACGGCCAATAAGCCCGGAAGACTCTTTTCATATCACCGTTCTTTCTTGCTCTGCGGGAGGCTGACGAGGGTCTTTCGGCACTGAGGTTGTCGGACGGGGAGCAACGAGGGCCAAGGCTGCTGAACTGATGGACGAATGGACGAGTAAAGCACTCCATGGTAGATACCCGGGTAACCTGGAAAAAACAGAGGTGAATAAAGTGGAGTCACTGACTTACCTTCGCGCGGGCTACCTTTTCCCGGAAACTGAAGGACGTCTGCTTGCCATACAGGATCAAGTGGTGCCAACTCGCATGTACTTGCGTCACATAGCGAAAATGGATATTCCCTCCGATCGCTGCAGAAGATGTATGACAGCAGCTGAGACTATCCAGCACATAACTTCAGCATGCCCTATGATGGCACCTAGGGAATATCTTGAAAGGCACAACTCGATGGCAAGAATTAACCATCAGCAGATAGCCCTAAGTTTGGGCCTGATAAAGCGTGATGTCGAGCAACATCTGTACACACCTAAGAGCCTGCTGCAGAACGAACGCCACAAACTGTACTGGGATGTCACGATGGTCACCGAAAGAGGGGTGGCGCACAACCGACCAGATATAGTCATCTTCGACGTGGCACGCGCAGCTTGTCTCTTGATTGACATCACCATCACGGCGGACGAGAATCTCTCCAAGGCATATAGGGAGAAAATCACCAAATACGCAGACCTGGCTTTCCAATTGAGAGAGCTTCATGAACTGGAGTCAATAAGTGTGATGCCTCTTGTCATGTCTGTTGATGGACTGGTGGAGGAGTACTTGGTTGCGAACACCGAAAAACTAGGGCTTGACCGGTCCATAATATCAGCGGCCCAAAAGCAGGTCATACTCGGCACAGTTAGAACTGTGAGAAGATTTTTACAAGGCCCGTCGTAGGACTCCACCTTGGCGCGCAAGCTCCCTGAGGATGTTTCGAAAAAGCCCGTCACGAGACGGTGGTTAAAAGAGGGGTATATATATATATATATATATATATATATATATATATATATATATATATATATATACAGCAAACCGCCTTTGGAGAGCCATACATTGCCAATTTACCATCATTTCGACGTTCGCTTGCAATCTGACGTCCGATATACGGACGTCGGATTGTCTTGAGAAATTTTCTGTGTTTTTCGACGTCATGGAACGTCCTGAGTCGTTATGCCAAATTCGGCCGATGACGTCAGGTACTCTCATCTTGTACAAAACCGTATATTTCAGTTCAACCAAGGCACGATAGAGGCGCTGACTACCACGAGTTGCGTATATGATATATACGTTCTTTCTATTTCACATTTAGAGCATTAGACGACATGAGGTTTGGCAACATAGTCTCATAATCATTTTTATACGGTGCGATTACTAGACGTCTCTTATACTTGTTTATATGAAAAAACTCTGTTTCATTTGCATGACCTCGGTTTTCGCTTTCCCCATTTGTGAATACAGATATCTTCGTCTGATGAACGTCAAGAAGGAAAGCATATTAGGACGTATTTACTAGCTTGCTTGGCGGCGATCTTCATAAAGCCTCGAGTTATGGAATATTATAAACCTTTTTTTCATTGAACTTTCCGGTTTGCCATACAAATTTTTTTGAGGGAATATTTTGAATAATGATCGAAAATGGGGAATCCTATGTGGGGAGACATTCATCGCTGAAATACAGATGAAGCGATTCAGACATCGATAAAAACAAAGAACACTACTATTGATCATCTCAATTCCACGTATTTTTTGACATAATAAACATATTCATTCTTGATTTCCCATAAAAAAATACTTTTTTATCGCGCAGTATTAAAACTGGGAAAAATTTCAAGAAGATTTTGATAACTCATGATTTTTGCTAGGGAATATGGCTCGCGAACTTTTCTATCTACCAAATATTTCATATAATACGGTCGAAACGTTTCGGATCGCTTTTGTACACTACCACTGTAACCCGAGTATTAATAATCTCAAATTTTTCACTTCGATGTTTTCAACTTCAAACTTCAATTATACATAAGCGAGAGAAAGGAGCGTAGAACTGTGTGGGGTGGAACCAATGTCTGAAAACACTGGTATTTGTCTCACAATTAAAATCTCAGCCCTGATTAATATATCATCTGTCATGAATTATAAAAGAATCCATTATTCTCACCTACATTTTCAAGAAGAAGAAGGTACATATTATCATTTTATTCAATTAATTCTTGGAAAAGAAATTCAGAGACGATGAAGGAGCCAATGACAATCCAATAAATACACAGTGTGATTCCGGAGGAGATCGTCAGACTTCAGATGAAGTTTGAGAGAGTCATTTTGATTAAATTTTCAATTGACATTCTACCGAGAGTTTGATTCTGCTTAGAAATTTCTCGAAAATACTTCCGATTAGATTTTCTCTCATTTCAATTTCAATCTTATGAAATTTCGTTTTTAGTTGTCCTAACAAAAAATTATCTAGAGAGTTCGAATCAAGCAATCATTGTGTTTAAGAAATAGGGCTCCCAGAAAAGCGCCAAAAAACAGCTGAATAATGGCTACTTGAAGTAGAATCTCAAAAGGGAAAGGCTAATAGGTTCTATGTTTAATATTTCGGAATAAATTTTTGAATTCGATGAAAATCTCAAGAAATCACGAATTTCAATATCGACAGTTCTTTATATGCCACTTATTTGACAAATGAATATCAAGTGGACCAAAAATAAACAAATTTCAGATCGTCACTTTTTTTCAAGTTAAATAACCCCAGAAGTCAGATTTTGCGAGGGCCATTTTTCTTCGATGAACTTTTATATGTCCATTTATCAGACGTCAAACCTAGTCGAAAGCGATTACGAATGAATTTATTTCGAGAAGATATCAGAAGCATGTTTCATGTTTCTGATGATTTTTTAATGAATATTCACGAAAAATATATATTCTTTAAGTACGCTCATGCTAAAAATATAAACATAAAAATTCTTGCGTTCTCTTTTTGTTAAATATTCCCAACAATTCCTTGAAAACGGAATCAACTGCATGGAAGCGGATTTTAGCGTGAATTGAGAAGATCACCGAATAGGTGAAGTTATCTAATTTGTTCAGGTTTCGATATGATTTGCTTCAGATTCACTTGTTTTTCTCCCATGAACTTATATATAATGGAGAACGGCATTATTCATCAAAATATAATCGATCAGATTATCAGAGTTGATTAATTGAGGATAATGAAATTTTCAGTTTGAACATATGATTTTAACAGTGAATTTGTTGTTATTCAATCCTATGCTTGAGTGCAGATATTTCCAGAAATGTCGTCATATGATCCCTTTTCAAGCTGAAGCTAATGTCGAATACAAATATGTATTTATATTAATTTCTCAGATTGGTTGATGTAAAAAGTATATAAATAATTGGAAATGTATCACGTACCTATTGAATAAATTCATCATCTGATCAAAGGGCGATTAATTGGAAGATTTCAATATTCCGTTGGAGTAATGGGTGATTTTTAATAATGAGTCTAGAACAAAAGCAGTTATGAAGAATTGAGAAATATAATTTTGAAGTTATTGCAGAGGCAAGTTGCTTGTCAATATAAAGAATTTTCATCTACTACTGTTTGAAAGATACGAAAAAATGATGTTCACAAAATTAAAAGCAATCAACACTCAATTTCTAGAATGACCGATAAATAAATTGGAAAATGTATAAGAAACATGAACAAACAAAATCGTATGTACTATGAAAAGGACTTATTTTACCGAAGTATATTTCTGTGAAAGAATAAAATTTTCAGTTTGAAGAAAGTTGAAAGAAATTCATCAGTTATAGGTTTTCTTCTTATCGGATGTCTGATTTTTAAGACAAAATTCGTCAAATCAATCCGGAACCCCCTGAGTCACCCATGGTAAATAAAAAAATAAACAATGAAGGAAAGATAATGCAGAGATACTTTTCCTCAATATAGAATATCATTCTATGAAACAGCGTAGGAAAATACTCAGGGCCAGTATAATAAACTCATCCACCGATAATTGAAATTTCACCTCAGCTTGAGAACCGGTTTCTGTATACTCAAACTTTTTAGCTTTCAAACTGAGGATAAATTTCAATTCTCGGTTGACACGTTTTTAATACTGGCCATGAATAATCTTCCACCATTTCGCAAATTATTCTGCGAAGCAGATAAGGACTTAGGGTTAGTCTTATGTTTTATTATATGCAGATGATTCCAGTTTTACTGCTTTTGGAAATACTATAGAAAACGTGATATCCACCGTTCAATTACAACTTAAGAAGGTAAATCAATGGTGTGAAGTAAATAAAATCAAATTAAATATAGACAAAACAAGAGGCAATATTTCACCGAATAAGGAAAATCAAATCTCACACCTCCCAGGGCAATTAATATGAGAAACAATGAGAGAGTTGCACACTCGTCTACAAAATTAATGAGAATCAATATAGATGACGAAATGAAGTGGGAAACCCACTGCGGCACCCTTAGTAAACGTCTGCACTCGGTGATATACTCACTTAACGTTTCAAAGTATCACTTAAATGCGCCAGTTCTCAAGGAACTATATTCTGCAAACTATCATATGGTATAATTTTTCGGGGTGGCAGTTCTTCATCACACAGAATATTTCTAGATCAAAAATGAGCGAATCGAACAATCTATGGAATTAAGAGGACAGAGACTTGCCGTGGTGTTTTCAAGGAGCATAATTCAATGATGATGACTGGATTGTACGATTGTATATTTATAAATGTTAAATGTTTGTTCGTCAACATAAAGAACTTTTCATAGATTTTTAGAATCGCAACAAAACAAGAAGAATGGATAGATATTCATTGCCCAAATGTCGTCTCACTTTATCGCAGCATCAAGTACAGTTTATGTCTCTCAAGCCTTAAAACAGTCCACCATCATCTTATCACAGTACCCAGAATGAGAAAAACATCACAAATGAAACTCGAAAACTGATTTTGCAATGCGAACTCTATAATATTCAAGAATTTTTTGACTACTGCTGCTCTATAAATAACAAAAATTGTGTTTCTTCTTTTTTTTGTATGACGTATTTCCCTTTTATTGCACATAATCAATAACTGTGATGAATAAAATAAATATTATTATTATTATTACTATTATTATTATTATCATTATTATAAACATGTCAACCGAGTATTGAGATTTATCCTCTACTTGAGGACAAGTTTAAGCTCACAAAACTGGTTTTCGAGCTAAAATTGAATTCCAATTTTCGGTCGACACGTTTATAATATCGGCCCTAAGACTGGTTCCTGAAATATAGATCCGAAGTGATTGAGAGGCAGGGGAGATCTAATCTGTATCAACTACTTTTTGAGATGAACCGAAGAACACACTAGCTAAGGCAGCGATTACGCAAAAAAATTCTATCGAAATATTCTATGGTTGCTCCTCATTCGAATGAGATATCCAACAGTATTCACATACACACATATTTTTATTTATTTTATTTTTTTTTATTTATTTCCTCAATTAATTGCTCCACACAAACTAGAGCCTTTGAAATCAGTACTCGATTATGAACTTGCTAATTTCTTCATGAATACATTTCACGAATGTGAATAAATGTAGATGGTTAATGAAATTTTATGTATCTACACCATACGAACGGATTGTGAAACTTATTAAAAAAATTCAAAATTGAAATTATTATTTTGGACTATAATATTACATGTATGTCCAAACCCTATAACTTTTAGAAATGTGTACATATTTGATTAAAACTAGAAGTATGCAGCTATCCCTATACCTTCTTCTTCTTTTCTTCTCAAACTGTCAAATAATAATTGAACCTGAGAGAATCATGATTATTATTGAAAATTTTATGAATACTGATACAGACAAATACTTCGAAAGATCTGGTATCATTGAAATCGACCTAATCGAGGGATCCGTCTTTCTGACGTCCTTGCTATTGAGATTGATTTTGATGAGCCGATTTTTGTATGTTCATATCCCAGTCAACCAGTAAAGTAACAGTGAGTCGCAGGGAATACCAAAAAATATCACATCGAAGAACAACTTGTTACGTGTAGATTTTGATTTACGGATAATTTTATCGAGAACAGTAACACAAATTAATTCGGCTAGGCTCGCGACTTAGCCCTGAGTGGAGAAGGGGGTGGGGTTCTTGAAGAATAGAGGGCACCAGATAGTTTTAAAAATTTACTTTCGAATTGGCTACTTTCACTCAGGATCAAAACTAACAAAATAGAAAAAGCTTTTCAATAAAAGTCCTAAATTAGATTTTTAGTATTTATTCAAAAGTATATGATCAAAATAATATTTATCAAAAAACGAATTTCATAATCAGGTTGAATTAGTAAATCTGACAATGTCAGCTGAAGGGATGAAGGCCGGCTTTCATTTTCAGGTGTTGAGTACAATGAATGAAAATAATCAGGTGAAATTGTCTCAAGGTGATAATAATTCAATAATTGCTTCTTGAATTGAAAATAGTGAATTTGATAGATTTTACTAATATGTGGTAAAGTTCTTAATATATCAATTATAAGTGTTCTTGAACTTTGGTAACCGTAATTTAAGAAAAAAATAAAAAAAATGTCTGGAGAGAATGAAAACAAAGTTGTACTCATCCAGTGTCAATTCCCGCCCTGAAGAGACCTCAAGGTCAATTCCAAGGGGTGGTCTCCCAAACGAAGGCAAGGGTTGTTCAATTTCTTGAAGTCACTGGATTTTCGAAGACGATGAAGAGTGGTTGTTGTTCGTGTCCTTGTTTTCCGTTAATTGTTCTCGTTGCATATACCAAACGCCAAAATGTTGAAGATCTATAGTAATAATAGCCTAAACCGTCCCGGGCATGACGTTAAACTGCGCTCCAAACCTCTCCCCCTTCCTGATCTCCATTTCCATGACCTGAACCCCCTCCGAAGTGTGGAGACAACGCTAAGGATGAACCTTACTCCCGATATCCCTTTAAGTCTCCCGGGTGTTTGTGCCGTGCCCGGCGTCCCGTAAGGCGGTCAATGGGATCCTGGTGGTTGAGCTCTTCCAGTAAGGGGGGCAACACGCCACTTTGGCCCGGCGATCGCTGTAGACGGGCGGCTGTGACTAGCCCATCGCAGTCAATCGGCTATGCCATCCTGTCAGAAGGCTGGTTGGGCGAGCCTCTGTCTTTCTGACGAAGGCTGGCAGATGCCAGCTCAGTTAGTCTGAGGGGGCTATATCTCCCCAGTAGCCCTGGTGCGAGTTTCCTGGTTTCTTTTTTTGCCTCGGACTTCGTTCCCCCAATGCGGGCTCCACGGCGGGTGGGGACCTGGGGAGATGAATAACTATCTTTTTCTATGGATAAGACACACCCTACAGGGTCGTCAGCCCCCTCAAGCGCTGACAAATCTAAGATTATCAGTGAGAAGGTGCGTATTCTACCCCGGTTCCTGATAATCAAAAAAATTGACCAGAGTAATTTCGAAAAAACTAATCCGTTCTTCATATCTGAATCATTGTATGGCCTTGTTGGAGAATTAAAAGACATAAAAAAGTAAAAGAAGGATTATTAGTCCAAACAGTCTCGAATTCGCAATCAAACCGCTTACTTGGTTTAAAAACATTCCTGGAATCTCCAGTAGAAGTCAACGCCCACAAATCTTTGAATTTTTCGAAAGGAGTTATATACTGCAGAGACCTACTCAATTGTACTATCGATGAAGCAAAAATAGAACTTGAACCAGAAGGTGTAATTGATATTAAAAGAATCACGAAAAAAGTCGAAGATGAAATACGTGATACGCCATTACACATTGTCACGTTCAACACCCCAACACTTCCCAAGAAGATGAAAATTGCATTTCATTGTGTAGAGGTGAGGCCATATATACCGAACCCACTAAGATGCTTCAAATGTTTCAGATTTGGCCATATTTCTGAATTATGTAGAGAAACACAACAGTTTTGTATATGCGGACTACCAACCCATGAAGGCATTGATTGCCAAAACCCGAAAAGTTGTGTTAATTGTAACCTTCCTCATGCTTCAAACTCTAGAGACTGTGAGAGATATAAGACAGAGATGACAATTCAAAAACTTGAAACAATAGAGAAAATTAGCTACTTTGAAGCAAAAAGGAAGATTAACAGCCTACCAACCTATAATATATCCTACTCAAACGTAGCCAAAACCGACACAACACCTGAAATAATCAAAAAGATAACACCACTTATAATGGAGACAGTGAAAGAGTGTTTAAAAAATGAGCTGCCAATTCAAAATAAACCGTCCTTTAAAAAACCACTACCTGAGAAACGAAAAAGAGATGAAAATACTTTAACTGTTAGTGAAAATGATACAAATGATGAAGATTTATGCTCCCAGACATCTAATGCTTCAACAACTAATAAAAGAAAGAACATTAATCCAAGAAGACCTCGCAAACCTCCTGATTTGAGACAAATGTTCATATTTCGATATTCTCAACATTTACCTATAGTTTACTTCTATATTCTATTTATAACTATATTATATTTATTGCAAATTTTCATAGTCCAAGATCTATTCCTCATAGTGATATTTAAATCTGTGATATTCATATTTTCCTATTTATTTATTTATTTATAAATCTATAACTTATCGATAACAAAATGTCTGCATATAAGATGCTACAATGGAATTGTAGAGGATTGATCTCAAAATACTGTGATATAAAACTACTACTACAAGATATTAACCCAGCATGCATCTGTTTACAAGAAACTCACCTGAAACATAACCAGAATTATACTCTGGGCGGATATAATATGATACGAAAAGATTGCATCAATGATCATGCCTGCGGAGGGGTTGCAATTTTAATACGAGATGATATACACTACGACGAAATAACAATCAACACACATTTACAAGTTACAGCCGTAAAGATCGATCACCCTCTCAGAATGACAATATATAATATATATCTGCCCAACGCTGCTTGGACGATCAGAGATTTACAGGATATTACCTCACAGCTACCTAGACCATTTATAATAACAGGCGACTTCAATGCTCACAATATCCTTTGGGGATGTCAAAGAACTGATTATAAAGGACGTAAAATCGAAAAGTGGCTGGAAAGAAACGATCTATATCTTTTAAATTCTGGATGTCCAACATATCACAATACCCGGTCCAATTCCTTCACTGCCTTAGATTTGACTATATGTTCTACCACATTGGCACCTCGTTTCAAGTGGAGCACTATTGATGATCTCTATGGGAGTGACCATTTCCCAATCGTCACCGAAACTGATATTCCTGAACAACTGAGAACCGTAAACCGCAAGTGGATTTCAGGTAGAGCTGACTGGTCAGCTTTTCAGCGAGAACTCAAAACTCCGCAGGTAATAAATGTTCACACCATCACACAATCTATAATCTCAGCTGCAGAAAAAAGTATACCCAGGAGCGGAGACACAATAATAAAAAGACCCCTTCCCTGGTGGAACCCAGAAGTAGCAAAAGCGATTAACGATAAAAAACGGGCATTCAGAAAATATCAGAAACATCCCACTCTTCAAAACCACGAAGAATTCAAGCGACTCAGGGCGCATTGTCGCAGGGTGGTGCTTGAAAACAAAAGAAAAAGTTGGAATGAATACACATCCACTATCACAACAAGGTCTGATATTGGTCAAGTGTGGCGAAAGATCAAGGCAATCGGAGGAGGTTCAAAATTCCATAGGATATCAAATATCAGAACAGAAGACGACAGAATTATTCACGACCCAAAGGATATTGCAGATGAACTTGCAAACAGATTTGCCAACATGAGTAGCGATGATAACTACGAACAAAATTTCAAAAATAAAAAGAAGCAACTGGAGCTCCCTCTCTGTTTTGAATCAGATTGCACAGAAGACTATAATCTCCCATTCACTATCACAGAAATTAATAATGCAATCAACTCTTTGAGAAAATCTGCACCTGGCCCGGATGAAATATCAAATGAAATGATAAGAAACTTAACACCTGAAATGAAAAACTCGTTACTATACCTTTTTAATGATCTATGGAAGGATGGTACTTACCCGAATCAATGGAAAAAAGCAATTATCTTACCTGTCCTTAAACCTGGAGAAGATCCACTGTCGAAATCTAGTTACCGTCCCATAAGTCTTACCTGTTGCCTTGGAAAACTTTTTGAAAAAATCGTGAACAAAAGACTGCAGTGGTACCTAGAAAAACAAAAAATCATTAGACCCTACCAGGCTGGATTTCGAGAAGGCCGATCAACACTGGATCACCTAGTAGAGCTGGAAAATGCAGCCCAAGAAGCTTTTAGAAACAGAAATCATCTGGTCTCGGTTTTCTTCGATATCAAAGGAGCCTATGATATGACCTGGAAATATGGCATCCTTAAACGATTGCATGATAGCGGATTGCGAGGTAACTTACCGATATTGATAAATTCTTTCCTCAACAATAGAAAGTTACAAGTTAAAGTTGATAACCAACTATCCGAACCTAGAACACTTCAAAACGGTGTCCCTCAAGGTTCCACCATAAGTTGCACACTATTTGCAATAGCCATAAATTATATCGCAACAAATATTGAGCCTTCAGTGAATAAATGTCTATATGTGGATGATCTAAGCATCTTCGTAACAGGAAAGACCATCAGCGAAATAAGCATTAAGTTCCAAAAATCTATCGATACCATTCAGCAGAACGGAATGGACGTGGGTTTTCAATTTTCTGAAGAAAAAACGCAATGCCTACACTTCTGTCGACTGAGGAGGAATCATCAAGATCCCATTCTGTACCTGAAAAATAAAATCATTGGATGTCCAGAAAGTGTGAAATTCCTTGGACTTACCTTCGATAGAAAACTCACGTGGAAGCAGCATATAACCAACCTTAAAAAAAAATGCACTGAACGATTGAACATATTAAAAGTACTATCTAATACAAAATGGGGTGCCGAAGACAAAAGTTTGATAAACATATATAAATTATTGATACTATCGCGACTGGACTACGGCTGCATAGTATATTCTTCGGCACGCAAATCACTGTTGACATGCCTTGACCGGGTTCAAAACCAAGCCATCAGATATTGTTTGGGCGCTTTTCCAACCAGCCCCGTAGAAAGTTTATATTGTGAGAGTGGTGTACCTCCACTACAATATCGAAGGGAAAGAATGTTGTTGAATTATATGACGAACATTAAAGCCAGATCCACTCATCCAAACAACCTATCACTTACATCTAACAACGAAGCTTACTCAAATAGGCCTAGTATTACGCGTCCGACTAGCATAAGATATATGGAGTACTTCCAACAACTGAACGAGGAACATCCGAGTCTATTTGATGAGATTCCACAAGAATTTCCCCCATGGATATTGCCTAAATTTCAAATACGAATAGATTTAACCCACCTAGCTAAAGAAAGAACACGAAATAGCACATATATTGAAAAGTTCAGAAACATAGTCGATGAGTATCATGGCTACGAAAGCATTTATACTGATGGATCTAAGACACAAAATGGTGTAGGATGCTCTATTTTCGTGAATGAGGAAATCTTTAAATGGTCACTCAATCCAAATGCATCAGCATATACAGCTGAACAATATGCGATCTTGCAATCCCTTATATATATTTCTTGTAAAGCTATGGGGAGAAAGTTTTTGATTATCTCTGATTCATTACATGCCCTCAGAAATCTAACAGAATTATATACAACAGACCCATTAATCAAAAAATGTCAAACATTTCTCACCATCCTGGCAAATAATGAATATGAAATTGTGTTTATATGGGTCCCAGGGCACGCAGATATTCCAGGTAATAATCAAGCAGACCATGCAGCTCGCAGTGCTGCATCAGACAGTCGCATCGAAGTGAACTTCGTAAAAAGAATTGAATGGAAGATACACCTGCAAAAAAGAATCATAGATAGATGGCAACAAAGATGGTCAACATTCAGCACTCACCTTTCTATGATCAAAAAATCTGTGATACCACCTACGTTCTTCTTGGAATTACCAAGACAGGAGTCCGTCAAGGCACATCGGCTACGTATCGGTCACACAAAACTTACCCATGAACATTTATTAATGGGAAATGAAGCTCCCCTGTGCACATACTGCTCACTAAATCTATCAATAGAACATATGCTATATGAGTGTACTCACCTAAAACAGGAACGAGATCGGAGCAGTATCAAAATGAATGTAGCCGATGATCTATCACCACACAATATAACGAATACTCTAAACTACTTGAAGAAGATAAGAATATACGATTGGGTATAGGAGGTATTACAATTATTTCGTTTTTAGCTATCACTGTTTATCTGTTTGGTTGAAATTATTTTCTTCACATGCTTGGTAATAGTTTTTTCTGGATGAGACAATCCAGCCTTTTCTAGTCACTTCTTATCATTTTTATCTATTCTTTGAATCATTTATTTATACATCTATTTATTTATTCATTCATATATTTAGTCATTTATTTATTTGTTCATCTATTTATTTATTTATTTACTTTTATTTATTTATTTGCGCAATTATTCATTCATCTTTAAAATTGTTTGTTCCACTTGTACACCGTTCTTTTGTTTATATACTCATCTATTTGTTTGTTCGTTTGCTGCCTTGCTGGTCTTGTTGACACCTTGTTGTGTAACTGTCTGCTCTTTTACTATGACTCCCTGATGAACTGTCCTTGGTCATTCTACGGGGGGGTCAAATAAGGCGAAAAGACCATGTTGTCGAAGCCTTTATTTAATAAAAAAAAAAAGCCTAAAATTGAACGATTTTGAATATAATCGATAATTTTCATAACGTTACCTAAGATGGTGGTCGGTTTTCTAGAATGTTCTTCAGTAAGTGAATATCTATCCCGTATGAAACGGAAATTCTGTTTGATTCCCAAAAAATCCAAAATAAATCAACAGAATTCAATGAATTCAACAATTCGAAATATCCGAAAGAATCGTTGAGTATAGGTAATCTCACAAATTCGAATGTCAAATTTCAAACACTTGGTTCAGAAGAAGACGTGAATACAATTGAAAATTCTCGAATTCATCTGGCGCACGGAAGTGAGGACTTGAGGACAACTTTTTTTGTTAGATTGAAGATGTTTCATTAATTGCCTAGTTTCGAAGACTACAGGGGCATTCAATTACCGCCTGGAATTCATTATTTTTAACGTCACAAATCCCCCCTTACTAGAAAAAAAAAAGTTGGCTTATCTTATACAGGTGACCCTAACTCTGGAATATAAATTTCAATAATACAAGAAAAGTGAAAAAGCATTCGGTTACTGAAGACCACTTCAATAAAAGCAGAAGTGGGGCAAGGATACCATCTCTTGATAAATCTCATTACCCAACCGAAGCCCAAGCCATTCCCGAAGACTCTAAATACAAACAAAAAACCGTCTCAAAAAAAAAAACTAACAACGTAAACTAACATCTTGCATCCGAGACGATGATACAAGACGAGGGCATGGAGACTTATAGTTCAAGTCGAAAGTCCCTAAATGACCCCACCATCCTATTCTCGAAATAGAACGATGTCTTTTTTAATATGAAGATATTTTACGCCTCATCCATTCAGAAACCAAAACTATCAACGTTAAAGTGAACTAAAGCGGAGAAATGAAAGAGAACGTAACGTCACACATTACCTAATCAACCTCATCGTGACCAATAGAAAATTAATACCAAATAGCAACGTAACTATCGTGGAGCGAAAAATACAAAAGATATTCAATGTATTTTCGACCACTGAATGGGGTTGGTGACCACCCTAGTCGATTTACGCACAAGGCAAGGGACAGCCATCCTCTGCCCCAAAATCCAAAGATTCGAACCCTTCATCAAATCCTTCTTTCAAATCGTTGACGTGCCAAACTCCACAAGCTTTAACCGATTTGTCTACTATTCATACGTCCAACGACCAAGCTTTTCTTTCTCCCTGAACGGACAGACATAACGAGGACTTAATTTAGAAGAGAAAAACTTAGACTTGTTCGATAGGGCATGATTTTTATGCCATACAAAATCACCTATTTTAAATGTTACAGGGCGTCTTCGAAGATTGTACCTTTTTTCAGAGGTTTTATATGCCTTTGCTAATTTTTCCCTCGTACTGGCATACAGTTGTTGGAAATGACTGTAGCGTTCCGGATTTATGTTATCTCTCACTAACTCAACATTTTTCTCGGATATTTCTAAATTGTGAAGATCTCCGCGAATAATATGCTCACGGCCGAAATAAATGAAATAGAGAGTATGTCCTGTCACTTCATGGACCAATGTGCGTATGGCACAACTTGCTGAGGGAAGATATAAATCCCATTTTCTGTGATTTTCCTGAATATAACAAGAAAGCGTAGTTTTTACAACTCTATTGACTCTTTCTACGGGATTATGTTGGGGATGATAAAAAGCATTAAAAAGTACCTTTACTTTATATTTAGTCCATAAGTTGGTGAAATGCTTTCCGCGGAATTGACTCCCATTGTCCCATTGTCCATATATTTTGGCACACCAAACAGAAGGAAAACTTCATTTTCGAGGTGTTCGCAAATTTTCGCGGCATTAGCAGATCTTAGAGGAAAAGTCAAAACAAACTTAGAGAAGTAATCGCTCACTACAAAAATGAAACTATAACCTTTTGTAGACCGAGGGAGAGGGCCCATTATATCGATACTAATCATCTGAAAAGGTTTCGTTAATGTGGGTCTAGAACCCAGAAGACCAGAAGGAGATTTTTGCACTGACTTATGCCCGATACACACCTTACATCTTTTCACATAGGAACTTATATCCGAACGCATTTTCGGCAAATAGTAGCGTTCAAAAATTTTTTTGAAAGTCTTGAATACGCCAGGATGTCCACTGGTAGGGCTAGAGTGAATCTCTTGAATAATAGAACTTCGATTTTCCTTGGGAACAATCAGTTTCCAATTTGAATTCTCACCTGATAATTCTGAAAAGTCGGACTTTACATATTTGAGTACTCTATCGTTCTCTACACGCCACTGAGGAAACCTGAGGGGATTATCGACTATTTTCGATCTCATCGACAAGTACCACTTATCTTTTGTCAAATTAGCATCGAATTCAGAAAAATCCCCGATGGAATGAACACTCTCCACTATTGGGACTGAACGTGAGAGGAGATCAGGGACAACATGATTCTTACCCCTGCGATGAACAATTTTGAAATCGAACTGTTGTAAACGCACAGCCCATCTACAAAGTCGACCATTCGGTTCTTTAAGGCTGTGAAGCCATATCAAGGAATGATGATCCGTCACAACCGTAAAGGTCGTACCCTCGAGATACGGTCTGAGTTTCTCCAATGCCCAAAAAACACATAGAAGCTCCTTCTCTGTGGTGGAATAGGCACGTTCCTGCTTGGTCAATGATCTGCTGAGATAACAGATTACTCTTTCTCCCTCATCAGATTCCTGGGATAGAACTGCTCCCAAACCGAAGTTACTTGCGTCCGTTTGAACGATAAATGGTACAGCGAAATCGGGACACTGTAACAACGGTGCGCTAATAAGGCGCTCCTTAACATAATTGAAAGCAATATCACAATCTGGGGTTCAATTCCATTTGGAATTCTTTCGCAAAAGCTGACGAGGTGGACTGATAGAAGCTGAAAAATCAGGAATGAACCTACGGTACCAGGATGCCATTCCAATGAACGACCTAACATCTTTGACGCAGGTAGGTAGAGGAATTTTTAAAATTGCATCGACCTTCTCAGGATCGACTCTAAGTCCGAATTTATCAACGACATAACCTAAATATCGAAGCTCAGGTCTACAAAACCTGCATTTTTCTTTGTTGACTGTGAGACCAGCCTCAAATAAACGGGAGAAGACTTTCTGGAGTATCTCCATGTGTTTCTCGAAAGTATCCGATATTATTATGATATCATCTAGATATACAAACGCAAAAGGTTCTAAGTCAGGACCAAGTACTCGATCCATCAATCTTTGCCATACAGCAGGTGCATTTCTCAAGCCAAAGGGAAGACGTTTGAAGTGGAACAAGCCCCTGTTGGGGATGGTGAAAGCAGTATATTCTCTGCAAGACTCCTTAATAGGTATCTGCCAATAAGCTGATTTTATATCAATGGAGGAAAGATATTTTGCTCCTTTGAGATTATCCAGAATGGTGGAAACATAGTGCAAAGGGTAAGCGTCAGGCTTTGTTACCTTATTTAATTTGCGATAGTCCACACAGAATCGATATCCGCCGTCTTTTTTCTTAACCAACAAAATTGGTGAAGACCACGGACTTCGTGATTCCTCAACAATACCCAAGTCTAACATCTTTTGTAGTTCGGCATCGATATGCTGCTGAACCACATGAGAAACGGGATAGTAACGCTGCTTGATGGGTGGAGACTCCGTCTCTATATCAAACTCGACTAAATTCGTACATCCTAATCGATCACCCTGTAATTCGAACTTCTCCTCTACGAATTTTTCAAGAGTGTTCTTTTGATCGTCAGTCAAATCGGAAATTTGACAGATTTTTTTTGTACCTCGACTTCGTCACAAGAGAATTCCCAACAATCTTGATTAAGGTTTGGGACTATACCCATCATCTTCCAAAAATCTAACCCCAATATTAATGAATGCTTCAAAGTTGGTACAATCAAGACGTCTACAATCTTGATCTTACCTTTGAGTTCGATAGGAATGCTCGCTGATCCAAGACTCTCACAAATATTACCATTGGCTACAGAACAATTTGGCGAATCACCCACATCAAGAAAAACTCCGAATGATCTCAAAATCTCCCAACTATTCTCACCCATAATATTTCTAGTGGCACCTGAATCCAAAAGTCCAAGAAAAGTTTTCCCAAAAATTTTAACCTTGAAATATGGCCTTTCGTCACGTCCCGAATGAGATATAATATAATCAAGAATGACTTGCTGATCCGAATTTGAAATTGAGGCTATAGGACATTTGTTATAGTTGGTAGAGCTAGGTGCATCAAGGGGGTCCAACGGTCTACCTTCGAAAGATCCCCTTAATTGTTTTCCGACCTTGTTGAGACACGAGAACAATTTTTACAATCGCGGACCACGACATTTGGAGCACCGCATTTAAAACAATGTTTTGTTTTCGGACCCTTACAAGCTCGAGAAGTATGACCAGGTTTCCGACAATTCCAACACGTCACAGATGACACCCGAGAACTCGACTGACTTGAAGACGTTGAAGGTTCAATATATGCCAGATCTGGCTCTAAATCGGTTTTCCTTCGTATAGGTTTCGAATAATTTTCAACAGAGTGCCTCTTCATTTCTAATTTGGTACATAATTCTATTAGATGATCAATGGAATCGACCTCAGTCAATCCGAGATGTAATTGGAAAAAAAGATGAATATTTTTCAAGATCAGTTTCAGTTGAACTGACTCAGGAATTTTATAAGACAACCGAGAAAACATAGTGGTTATACAGGAGTATAGGTAATCTCACAAATTCGAATGTCAAATTTCAAACACTTGGTTCAGAAGAAGACGTGAATACAATTGAAAATTCTCGAATTCATCTGGCGCACGGAAGTGAGGACTTGAGGACAACTTTTTTTGTTAGATTTAAGATGTTTCATTAAACATTCAATTACCGCCTGGAATTCATAATTTTTAACGTCACAAACTTTGAATGAGTTCCAAAGAACTTTATAATCGCAATGACATCTTTTAAAGAAAACCTCACAGTATCTTTCGAGAATGCTTCACAGCAACACGTATCATTGCAGCCGAGATACGGAAATTTCATGTTGATAGGTAGTTCGATTTTCGTCTTGGGTTTTAGAAAATTGCAATACCTATTTATTCGTATATTCGTGCAAAATGTTTTAATTTTTTTCTAGAAAATCATAGGTTGTATCAAGGGCATATTGATAATAATAATTCTTTGCTAACATTGGTTTTAACACGAGCGTTCTAGAAAATTCGGCGTCAAGTATGCTATGGATTTTCGAAGGTTTGATTTTCTGCTTCAGTCTCGGAATATTGACAAAGCCAAACGGTAGTCTATGGAATACTCAAATATTAACTTGCTAATTTCTTCCTGAGTACAGTTCATGAACTTGAAAAAATATAGTCAAAGTGACCTCTACCACACACCAAATAATATTTCAACAAAAAAAGGGGAAATGGTGTACAGACACCGAATGAAAAAAATTGACTTATATAAGAGGTCCGTCTACCTTCTCCTGTATATATATTATTATTAATAAAAACTAAGCTATTTTGATGGCCAGTCCATCAGGTTTAAATTTTCATGAGCAGATTTTTCGACGTCCATATGCATATACCTAGATGGATATTATGATAAAACTATTGTTATAGTGATAGCTCATTGTCATTCGAACCGAGAAGGCTAACATTTTTAGAAGCTTTGGATTCAACTTTTTTCGGTAAATGAATTGATTATTTTTTTTTTGGATATGCTGAGAGGGAGTGGCATATATTAATAATTATTTTCAATGAAATAAAAATTATGAATATATTTGATTGTTCAGCAAGAAATTGAGTATTATTCCCTGTTAGGTAGGACAATGTATCATACCGAATAAAATTCAAACCTCCATTTTGACTATTTTCGATTGATTTCAAAGCAATCAAATTTGGCCTAGGTAGTGTTGAAATTGTACTGGCCATAATCATTCCATAATATCGAATCTACAATATTTACGCATCGTTTTTTTTCGTCTGATTTATCCATTTCATTCCTGAATATGCCTCATAACAAAACTACAAAGTTCACAATATCACTGCCGTTGAATTCAAATTTGAATCAAAACAAACACAAGCCGTTTGTGAATTAAATCCTTCCGTCCCTCCTGAGATCAAAATATATTCGAACCGAAGTCAGAAGTCGACCCGATTGACCATAGCAGGGGAGTCAAGCCTCCAATGTCATTCTAAAGGTTGAGATATTCTCTACCAGAGACTGGGATCTGGGATATTCTGAACTATAGAATACCCAGCCTTTCGAATCTTCTCTCGTGCACGTACAGTGAAATAGTATAGCGCCAAGGTAGTCAGGTGTTGTTCGAGATTTTCACGTTTTCGATGAGGATGAATGAAATGAATATTAAATTTTTCCATTGACCAAACATTCTTAATTTAAAATTTGAATTTCATTTCTAAATTACTCACTTCGGACTCACTTGAGTCCGAAATATTCGTATTTCATAGGAATTTGGCTCTAAGCTGTATGATGAGACTAAGCCCCCCTTGCCCACTCTGACGTGTCGGCCCTTGATATGTAATAGTTCGATTTTTTCAGAAAGTTCTGGAAGTCGAAAAATTGAAAATATCTGCTTCCTGATTTATCATAATTCCAAAATTACACTGTAAAGTCTAAGATTGAAAACTATGTATCTGCACACCTGTTCTTTTCTTCAAAATTTTCGATAATAATTATTATTAAGAGGTTCGTAGAAAAAAAGTAACAAGTGTACAGGTAAAGAAGGACAGATTGATAATATTATACAGTGAACTATCGATAAATCGAACATCGATAAGTCGAATTCTGAGAAAAATCGAAAAGTTCTTCTGTTACCCAGTGTAATTTCACCTCAATGAGTCAAACATTGTTCTTGATTCTTGAAGGTCTAGAAGATGAGTCTAACTGCTGGAAGGGTTATCTAGAGAACCACCACCTCCATAAATTGTACTCCAGCCCACAATCGCCTTTATCGGTAGAGTTTTTTGATTTAATCACTCGTGATTCATAATCGAGGCATGGTTCGATCAATCCTCGGAAAAGTTGACATCACTTGACGAATAACAGATTGAATTACCAAACTTTACTTGCTTGCTAATGCAAATAACTTAATTTTTCTTGTAGATGTACCGCTGACAGTATGATTACGAATTATTTTCAACCTAATGACGCTTAGCATGAATAAAAAAATTAACAAAATTTAAGATCCTGCTCAAATTATCTCCCTCAATGTCTTGTACATGCATGCAGTCACGGCCTACTTCTGCAATTGTTACCAGCGTTCTTCTAATTGCTATTGAAAAGAAAATTAACGTATTCAGCAAGCAACTAACAATTGGTATATATGGCAATTTTATATATGATCATATCAACTGTTTCAAGAACTGTCAAAAGTGATCGAAACAATGTCCGCTCAGGAATCATCTGTGAAATAGAGGATATCTGACTAACTTGAAATAGTATATTCTAAAACAAGTTGCAGAATGAGCTCCTATTCTAACACGAATGCGAAATTCGAAAACTCGCTCCTTCGTCGCTTGTTTTCGAAAGCATGAGTGTTGGAATTGCCTTCTGCAACGAGTATTAGACGATATTTTCTCTATTTCAGTAAAGTTTTGTGGAAAACTCTCGAAATTCAAATAAAAATTCAGATTGATGACTTTTTTATTGTATCTTGGCAGTTGGTGTCACTAACGAAATTTGACAGATTGCGGAATTTGAATTGATTTGATTCGAAAATTGAGTGGATCGGAGGTCAGTACTGACAACCACAAAACGAAAAATATAACTGAAAACAATGCTGTAATGAGTTTCATTACAGCACTACTTTTAGTACTGTAATGAACTCATTATATATATATTCTTATGAAAATAGAGAGCTAAAATAATACAATAAATGTTGAAACAAAAAGTACCTAAGCTGAGGTAAAAAAAGAACGGGGTATCATAACATTCTTCGTATGATACTATAGAATCATACGATACTATCATCACTAGTATCATACGATACTATAGAGCCAGGGAAAAAAACCTCAGCCGAAAAAACCTGCCACCCCGTACAAAAAATAACATAAAATATTAAATATCAGGAAAAATCTTGAAAGACATCAGTGTGAGATCATCTTCATGTTATCCGTCGATAGATTCTTCCCAAAACGGCTCACGATTCTTAATCTGAAATGAAAAAAGAAAAAAGCAGAAAAGAAACCGAATATTCAGAATAAATCAAATAATTTTGAAATTAACCACCCATTTTAGAAATGCATTCGTTACTTTATGTATAGCCTCGAAACCATCTTGAAATTTATAAATGGGACAACTATTTATAAGATGTTCTATAGTCTCCTCATTTTCCCCACACTCACAACTAGGACTCTCAACCGAATTCCATCGGAAGAGCATGCTATTGCAACGTCCATGGCCTGTTCTAATGCGATTTAGAACAGACCATATTCTCCTGGGAAGGTCAAAACCAGGAACTCTGATGGAAGGATCAGAAATAAGATCTTTATTGAAAAAATTGGATACAATCCATTCAGATTGCCACATTTCTTTGTCGCTTCTATTCATATTAGTCAGAAAATTTGACCAAAAAGGTTTACGCGACTTCAATCTGGGGACCCTATTATCTGGAATATAGGTGAGTATGGGAAATGAATTTGGAAAGGAAATGAACTCATTAAGATACTGAAATAGAGAAAAGTCTGTTACCTGCTCGGTTTTCTGGCCATCTTTTTTCATTTCATGAAGGAATTATGGGCGTATTAACCTTTTTTCTGACAAAGAAGATGGTTAACAAAACAACGAAGATTTTCCTTTTCATTTGTACACTGAGTCCATAATACTCTTTTTGAGTAGGTTTCAATTCTTTCATCAAGATTTCATGACGGAAGCAGTTGCATCTATTTATAACCCTTTATATTTCGGATTATCTGAATTTTGATTTTTTTTGCGAGAACCCCGTTATTTCTGATGAATATATATATATATATATATATATATATGTATATATATATATATACATCCCAATGCTGATAGACGTCCCGTATAAATCCAGGCTTTTGGAGTCCATCAGAAATAACGGGGTTCTCGCAAATTTAATGATGTATATGATGAAACGAGTTGTTGACGGTTCAAGTGTCGTACTCAGTTTTTCTCATTCACCAATTTTTTTTTCCAGTCACTTCAGTGCTATCTCACGTCCGTTCATGTTCGTAGGAGATGACGACCGAACGTATATATTATGTATACCCCATGTTTTTTAGACGACCAACAGCGTTGTCATTTAACGTCTGCACCTACATATTCTCTCAAATGCATTCAGTGAGTTTATTCAATCATGAACACATGTTAATTCCTTTCATATTACGCGAACTTAACCTTCCGGAGCTGGCGCTCATAGGTGGTACATGAGGGCTGTCGCTCGGAGTGGGAGTCCCTATGTTTTTTTCCAATATCTCTTCAATATTAGATGTCATTCCAATCAGTTTTTTTCAAAAGAGAAACAAGTAAATTACCGCTAAGATTAGAAAAATAATATCATATGAAATATTTTCGAATTTGTATCATATATGAAACCGAAAATTTCAAATATAAAATAAACTATCAATCAAAAAGGTCTATTTTTTCAT
Source organism: Hippodamia convergens (assembly GCA_038502775.1). Lineage (NCBI taxonomy): Eukaryota > Metazoa > Arthropoda > Insecta > Coleoptera > Coccinellidae > Hippodamia > Hippodamia convergens. Next base: position 60,074,586 of record CM076607.1, on the reverse strand, counting down.
ATTATATCGAAAAATTATTGATCGTTAGCAGTATGTGAGAGTAGCTATAGATGGCCGAACATCTTTCTCAACTTGGCTCATGAATAAATTTAGTGTGCCACAGGAAAGCATCCTCGGAGTATTATTATTTTTGATAATGATTAATGATATATGTGAGGTTGCAGATTCGATGGAAGAAGCAGAGTCGACCAATTTTGTGAATGATTCGAATTTCTTAATAGCGAAATGTGACAATAATGATCTACAGCTGAAATGAGAGGAATCCAAGAATGACTATCGCGAAAAAAATTCATTCTGAATGAAAATAACATTGATGTAGTTGTTTTTCGATCTTACGGATCTAAGATGACCAGCCAATGATGATGAATTCTGGTGTGGATAAAGTAAGAACTTCGAAGTTTACCAGTTTTCTGGGGGTCGTTTGAGATGAGTTTCTGCAATGGTCAAATCTGAATAAATTGAACGAAGTATGTTATGCCATGGGAATAATGAATAAATATATTCAAGATGATACGAAGAGGATAATATATCTCTTATCAGATACGGAATAATTTTTTGGGGAGTGAGTCCAGCACTAAAGTCGATATTTATCAGTCAGAAATAATACTAGATTAATGTAGGCATGAAATTTAGAGATTCTTGCAGGGGTTCCTGACGGTTTATGGATTTTTTATTCATGAGTGTCGCTAATGTACTTATATAATACCAATAATACTTATAGAACTTGAACAGCTGATATAAACATTCCATATCATCGATTGTCTCTATCTGAAAAAAAAGCTTTTCAATTAATTATCTCATGATCTCAAAATAATCCATAGTTACAGAAAGTTCAAAATTAGAACCAAGAAACTTCTAGAAGATCTAGAGCCATATTGTTTGGAAGATTATTTAAGTCTTGTTGAATTTATTATTTGTGCTGTTTCATTTTTGTGTTTTCCTGGAAGAAAATATCATCTGAAATAAAGACATATACCTATTTATCTATCGATTTATCTATCGATTGGAATGTTTGAGGATTATAAGTGAAAGAGATGGAAATAAAATTACTTTTATCGGGGGAGACTTCAACTTGGATATCCTGAAGCCTACCAAAGACACTAAAAGATTTTTCGATTTGATGGAAGAATTTGGCTTTGAGCCTCTGTTCCGGGAACCATCGAGGATAAACATCGATTCATCAACTTGTATCGACAACATTTTTCATCGCTACTGCGATACAAGTGAAATTAATAAGAGTACGTTCCAGCCCCACCTTTCTGACCACCGTGTTCAGAAAATTGAGTTCAGCACATCCGTTGCGGGATCAAACAAAAAGATATTTGAATACGTAAGAAAACTCTCTGATTATAACATCAATAAACTAACCACTTACCTGGGTGAGATGAATTGGATGGATGACAAGTTTAGAATTGGGACATCAAGACAAATTTTTGAAAATTTTCACTCAGAAATCATAACAGCCTTGGATAAGTATTGTCCAGTCATTAGAAAAATAACTAAATCATCAAAAAACTCGAGAAAAGAACCTTGGTACAACGAAGAACTGAAAAAAATGAAAAATATTTTGGATGCTTTTCAAACAAAAATTCAAGTCAAAAAAGATGATGAAACAGTAAAAAAGTACAGAGATTATAGGAAGATCTATAAGATCTCTTCAGAAAACGCAAAAAAAGAATATTATTCTATGAAGATATCCCAGTCGAAAAACACGCAAAAGCAGGCTTGGCAAATTGTGAACTCTCATAGGAAGGAAAAAAGCCAGGATATTGTACTTGATCTAGAAGAGTATCTGAAATTTGTCGAAAGAATAAATGATGATGTATCGAAATGTGTCAATGAAGATGAATCAGCAAAGTTCCTGAGAAAGCAGAAAGTTAAAAATTATAAATCATTTTTCTTAGAGCCGACAACATCGGACGAGGTAAAAATGATAATCAATTCGCTGAATGGAAAACCAACTTGTGACACATATGGTTTATCGGTGTATGTTTTGAAGAGAATAATGCCCGTTATCTCTGAACCTCTTGTGTTTGTAATCGACAGATGCTTTGAAGAAGGTATTTTCCCTGATTCTCAGAAGATAGCGAAGGTAATTTCTGTTTATAAACAATGTGGCGATAAGAGCCTGCCCAGTAATTACAGACCGATATCAATTCTCCCAATGTTTTCGAAAATAATGGAAAGTTTAATAAAGAACAGATTAATAAAATATTTCGAGAAGAACAACTATCTCACGAAACAACAACATGTGGACAGAAAAAAGAGATCAACTATCACAGCTCTACTTGAAGTTGCCGAGAAAATTTCAGAGGGTCTTGATGGAGGTAACGAAGTCGAGCTCAGTTTATGCGATCTATCGAAAGCTTTTGACAACATGGGGTATACATAATATATACGTTCGGTCGTCATCTCCTACGAACATGAACGGACGTGAGATAGCACTGAAGTGACTGGAAAAAAAAATTGGTGAATGAGAAAAACTGAGTACGACACTTGAACCGTCAACAACTCGTTTCATCATATACATCATTAGATTTGCGAGAACCCCGTTATTTCTGATTGACTCCAAAAGCCTGGATTTATACGGGACGTCTATCAGCATTGGGATGTATATGTATATATATATATATATACGATATATACAATATATATATATAGTTATAAAGGGTCATTTTCACCTCCAAAACAGAAACTCGTTTTACGCTCTGACCTCATATATAACGCTGTCACCTCCGATTTCGGAGGTGACAACGTATCGCCTTGTTTTTTAGCTTGTTGGAATCAGGATGACTCAAGGATCATCATATCAAAAAATCGTTTTGAGGTCACAAGGCACCCTGTTTATGTACTGAACAATCTTTTAGTTCGGGTATATATCACGGGCGCTAGTGTGCTGCGCCATATATGGATGAATAACTCTGAGAGACTCGAAAGACGTATCCTCCTCCGTAAACGGCAACAATGTGTATTGGTACACCCTCAGAGCAGATGTCAACAGGTGGCATATCTCAAAGGTTATTTTATCGCTTTTTCAAGTGGAATGGTGTGATGCATTAGGAAGACAAGCTTTAACTTCGTCCTATGGGGGAATTCATATATGCTTATTTTCCATCGTCCAACGTATTCATTTTGTACCATCCACGCATAACTGAAAGAGAATGAAAGCTTTTTACGTATCTATACGGGGAATATAGCTTGTCCCCAATATAGATGTAAAATATGAACATTTGTTTGATGAAATCTAAATTATTAAATTAGATACAATCCTTTTCTCTAATCAATCTGAATACATACGGTGTCTTCAAATGTAACGCTTTGTATTGACAGGTAATAGACCTCATCAACATGAAAACATTTTGAATATTCACTCTTCCCAATTTATTTGAACCAGAGTTACCCGCAAATGTGAGAAATGCCAAGTCCAAATCTGACTTGAAAGTATTGAAACTTCTTCTATATTGATTATGTTCGAACATCAGTTTTGAAATATGCTGCAGATTTATTCCAATAGTGACCTGTTGATATGATTCAAATTGATCGAATTCGATGATGAATTCAATTTGATCGAACAATGATCATTACGACCAATTCATGAAAACAATTTAGACGAGTTTTATAGCTGGATTTGTGAATTTTTGTTTAACAAAGAAATTTTTCTGTCTCCACTTTGGAATTAACTATTTCTCTCAGAAAAAATCGCCATATAGAAGTTGAAAAATAATTCTACATGTTTACTAAAAATTTAAGTGCGTCGAACAGATCGCAAAAAAGTCGAGTGAGTATTTTATTTGATGTTCAACTTCCTAAAAACGCGGCATTGATTCATAACAGGTGAGCAATATGGAAGTTTGAATGATTGATTTTGATGAGTTCTACTACCTGTCAAAAAAAAACTTCTCCCTTAAAAAATACCCTGTGTATTTCGTCAGAAAATACTGGAGTATCTTTATGCAATATTATCGGTGGCACCTACATTCTGAACAATAACTGTCAAGTAAAATATCCCAACGTGCCATTTCTTCCAAGTAGCCTACTTGACACCGAATTTTTTTGAATGCACGTTATAACAGATTTTGAATTTTGGCCCGTTGGAACAGCCAAGGTCATCGAGATGTCATTGCGGTGACATTTGAATTTCGGGAATATAGAAGAAGTCCCAATGTATTTTGTGAACGGTTGTATGGGAAGGAGTGATTTCCCCTCGGATTTCCCATTGTTTGAATGTCGCAGCTCATTTTTGTGAATATTGAAAGTCAACACTTCGCGGGAAAAATTTTTGTTTGCTAACGTTATTCTTTTTTTTACATCATTCGTATCATGTATAGTTTGAAAAAATAATATGACATATTCCCATAATTTGTTTCTCCTAGCGGATCCCCCTACGGATATACGGCCTCCCAAATGACGCCACTGAAAAACTAGTTTACTGGAATAAATTTTTAACTACCCAGTATGATTTGAAGAAAATCTATCCATATACTAATATAAATGTGAATGTCCGTTGATGAAACTTTCACTATAATGTAGAAAATATATTTTGGGGGGTTTTCATGTAGGGTTCACATTCCTATGTCACGAAGAAATGAGAAAAAATATTGAGCTTTCATGAAAAAGTCGTTTTTATCAGGCTTTCACGGCCGACGCTTTGTAAACTATGAGGGATAGAGAACATAGTCAGAGACAATTTTGTAGTGTTCGAAAAATTCTATATGAAAGACCACGACGGCATATGTCCAAATGCTGAGGACAACCAACGATAATCATTTTTTACATTTTCAATTTAATTCAGAATAATGTTCAATTTGAAGAGGACTCCCGACTGGCATGGAATGAATTCTTATAAAAATGAATGTGATTGTTATCTGCGACATTTATTCTTGATGAAAAATGCCCCTTGATTAACGAAATTGTTTCCTCGCTCAACACTTGGTGAAACATCTTTGGTCAATTGAAAAAATAAAAACACAAGACTACGTTCACAATATTTTAATAAATTAAACATCTAATAAGTCGACATGTTTCGGGTTTTATTCCATTCTCAAGACTGAAAAGTAAACGCATAAGTCAAAGAAATAAACATCAAACAATAGATGTTAAAACCGGAGATAAGCGGAAATCTAATTAATCCTTCACAATTGGTTGTTTATATTTGGAAGCAGAAAATATTTCCAAAATTTCTAGAAGATCTAGGCGTCTGCTTTTTTCCCCTTCATGCAATATTCTTGTTTTATTAAAATCTATGAAATGGTTACAAGTGATACAATGATCAGAAAAACCAGTTGTTAATTTGTTCTGAAGAATTGACTTTTTATTTTCATCAACCCTTATCTTGAGAGAACAATCTGTCTGACCTATGTAAAAAGCTGGGCATTCGTCACAAAAAATTTTATAGACACCACTTTTTTCAAAAGTTGTCTAACTATCCTTTCCATTACAAAACATTGATTTTAAGTTTTTCTAGTTGGTACATACAATGTCAATTTTATTTCGTCTTAATCTACTACAAATATTGTCGCTTATTTGTGGGATATAGTTTATATAAGCAAATTTATCAATACAGTTATTGATTTGGGTGGGGTATATACTTGATAAAAGTTTTTGATATTGTTTTCTGACAATTAATTTATCTATAATATTGGGAGAGAAACCATTGTTCAATGCCAATGTCCTTAACACTTCCACTTCTTTTTCGAAATCAGCTGTTGAAAGTGGTATTGATATTAGACGGTGTACCAGGGAATGAAAAGCTGACATTTTTATTTTATATGGATGTGAACTACTATTATGGATGAGGATGTCTGAAAAAGTAGGTTTTCTATACACATCAAATTCCATATGATCTTCTACTATTTTTATCTGAATGTCCAAAAAGTTTAACGACTTATTTTCATTTTCCATTTCCAATGTGCACTGGACCGACACATACAAATAGTTAATCAGTTGGAAAAACAATTCAAGCTCAAAATCTGAGCAAGTCCAAATACAAAACACGTCATCTACATATCGTCTCCAGTATAGTACAAATTCAGTCACATTGTTATTAATTGACGAGAATATTTTCTTTTGCAAATGTGTCATGAATACTTCGCTCAAAAGAGGAGATAAAGGAGAACCCATTGGTAGACCATCCAACTGTAGATAGAATTTTCCATTGAACTTGAAATAACTCTGTTCAAGACACAACTGCAAAAGTTTATTTGTTTCATCTATCAATTCTGCACTGAGGGAAAAATTATTATGAAGCTGTTCGTTGATTAAATTTTCAACTTCTGTATGAGGTATTGATGGGAATAAATTTACTACATCGAACGAAATTAATTAAATTGTGTTTTTGATGGAGTAAATTGGTTCATGTTGAATCATTTTTGGTAAAATAGAATTCAGATATCTACAGACTTTTGAAGCTGGTGCATGAGAATAGGAAACAATGGGTCTCATAGGACAATTCTCTTTATGGATTTTAGGTAGAGCATATAATTGCGGTATTCTTGGATTCATTATCGTCAAAGAAAAAGTTATTTCAGATAATACTTTTGGGCAATTCTTCATATACTTTTTGAGTGAATTTTGAAATTTCGATGTTGGGTCAACTTTCAGTTCTCGAAAGTTATCAGAGTTCAACAATAATTCTGTTTTTTGTAAATAATCAGTCTTGTTCAAAATTGTAACTATATTGCCTTTGCCAGCTTTTGTAATTATCAGATCATTCTCAGAGGCTTTCTTTTTGATTTGTTTCAAAACGGCCACTTCGATTTTATCCTGTCTAATACGAGCATTGGATATCATTCTCGCACAAACAGATTTTTCAAAGTTTTGTGTCTCAGGAGATTCGATCTTATTTAAAGCTAATTCTACATTAACTGCTAAATGTTTGAGGTCCTTATTATTAAACATATTCGGACAGTGTTTCAAACCTTTTTCCAATAATATTAATTCAGCTTCTTCGAAATGTACTTCTGTAAAATTCTTCACTTTTTCATAAAACTTCACTGCACTTTCACTGGCGCGCAGAGAAAACTCGAATCTCTTATGCATTGTAGGGATAAATTCAAGCCTAATCTGTCGATGCGCGCCAGTGAAAGTGCAGTGAAGTTTTATGAAAAAGTGAAGAATTTTACAGAAGTACATTTCGAAGAAGCTGAATTAATATAATTGGAAAAAGGTTTGAAACACTGTCCGAATATGTTTAATAATAAGGACCTCAAACATTTAGCAGTTAATGTAGAATTAGCTTTAAATAAGATCGAAACTCCTGAGATACAAAACTTTGAAAAATCTGTTTGTGCGAGAATGATATCCAATGCTCGTATTAGACAGGATAAAATCGAAGTTGCCGTTTTGAAACAAATCAAAAAGAAAGCCTCTGAGAATGATCTGATAATTACAGAAGCTGACAAAGGCAATACAGTTACAATTTTGAACAAGACTGATTATTTACGAAAAACAGAATTATTGTTGAACTCTGATAACTTCCGAGAACTGAGAGTTGACCCAACATCAAAATTCCAAAATTAACTCAAAAAGTATATCAAAAATTGCCCAAACGTATTATCTGAAATTACTTTTCCTTTGACGATAATGAATCCAAGAATACCGCAATTATATGCTCTACCTAAAATCCATAAAGAGAATTGTCCTATGAGACCCATTGTTTCCTATACTCATGCACCAGCTTCAAAACTCTGTAGATATCTGAATTCTATTTTACCAAAAATGATTCAACATGAACCAATTTACTCCATCAAAAACACAATCCAACTTACAGATGAATTAAAGTCACTGAAAATCCCTCCGAATGCTAGGTTAATTTCGTTCGATGTAGTAAATTTATTCCCATCAATACCTCATACAGAAGTTAAAAATTTAATCAACGAACAGCTTCATAATAATATTTCCCTCAGTGCAGAATTGATAGATGAAACAAATAAACTTTTGCAGTTGTGTCTTGAACAGAGTTATTTCAAGTTCAATGGAAAATTCTATCAACAGTTGGATGGTCTACCAATGGGTTCTCCTTTATCTCCTCTTTTAAGCGAAGTATTCATGACACATTTGGAAAAGAAAATATTCTCGTCAATTAATAACAATGTGACTGAATTTGTACTATACTGGAGACGATATGTAGATGACGTGTTTTGTATTTGGACTGGCTCAGATTTTGAGCTTGAATTGTTTTTCCAACTGATTAACTCTTTGTTTGTGTCGGTCCAGTTCACATTGGAAATGGAAAATGGAAATAAGTCGTTAAACTTTTTAGACATTCAGATAAAAATAGTAGAAGATCATATGGAATTTGATGTGTATAGAAAACCTACTTTTTCAGACATCCTCATCCATAATAGTAGTTCACATCCATATAAAATAAAAATGTCAGCTTTTCATTCCCTGGTACACCGTCTAATATCAATACCACTTTCAACAGCTAATTTCGAAAAAGAAGTGGAAGTGTTAAGGACATTGGCATTGAACAATGGTTTCTCTCCCAATATTATAGATAAATTAATTGACAGAAAACAATATCAAAAACTATTATCAAGTATATACCCCACCCAAATTAATAACTGTATTGATAAATTTGCTTATATAAACTATATCCCACAAATGAGCGACAATATTTGTGGTAGATTAAGACGAAATAAAATTGACATTGTATGTACCAACAAGAAAAACTTAAAATCAATGTTTTTTAATGGAAAGGATAGTTAAACAACTTTTGAAAAAAGTGGTGTCTATAAAATTTTTTGTGACGAATGCCCAGCTTTTTACATAGGTCAGACTGATCGTTCTCTTAAGATAAGGGTTGATGAACATAGAAAGTCAATTCTTCAAAACAAATTAACAACTGGTTTTTCTGATCATTGTATCACTTGTAACCATTTCATAGATTTTAATAAAAACAAGAATATTGCATGAAGGGGAAAAAAGCAGACGCCTAGATCTTCTAGAAATTTTGGAAATATTTTCTGCTTCAAAATATAAACAACCAATTGTGAACGATCAATTAGATTTCCGCTTATCTCCGGTTTTAACATCTGTTTTTCGATTTTTATTTCTTTGACTTATGCGTTTACTTTTCAGTCTTGAGAATGGGATAAAACCCGAAACATGTCGACTTATTAGATGTTTAATTTATTAAAATATTGTGAACGTAGTCTTGTGTTTTTATTTTTTCAATTGAAAAATGCCCCTTACCGTATAGTTTTCTAATGGATACCTTAAAAGTTACAGCAGGTTGAACGAATGCGAATTTATGCAAGAAAATTGTTGAATCTAATCGAGATCGCTTTGTCACGTAGTCAAGTGCATGTCTCTGCTTCGATACGAGTTATGAATGTGTGGTTGTGGACCAATCAGTACTGTTTTGAATTGAAATAATACGCGAGCGGAGCCGCGGGTTGGAGCTACTTTGTTATAATGAACAGTAGTTAGGACATCTTAAAACACTCAATTTAAACGAGCTTCTTTAGTTTACCAGAGGCAGACTAGGTTCTCTTGATATTTTGTTTTTCGAGAACGGTTCATTTTATCGACAATGAACAAGAGTACCTTTTCCTGAGCTTAATATTAAAGGTATTCAAATCATTCGTATGATAAGGTATCTCTTATCATACAGGGATAATGTAAGCTTCAAATGTACAACCTAGTCCGCCCCTGGTACACTAAAAATGCTAATTTCAAAGGTCAATATTTCAAGAGGTCCTTACTACTAACTATTCATCATATCAATTTTAATTTAATCATATTGCGAATTTAAAAAATAAGAGGTACCTTTTTCATTTGAAGTGATCATAGACGGAAAACCACTTTCAAGGTGGGATTCACAAAACTTTGAATGCCTGATCACGTACTGTACCATTTAGAAAACAATAGTTTAGAACAAATTTTTAGGTTTACGAAAACTGCATTTCCTAGTACTGAATTCTGAATGCCCATGAAAAATAGGTACGTCAATTTTGCTCATTTAAACTTTTTTTTACGACCAATATTAACCCTGTACACGTACACTATATTATGCTACTTTTCATTAGATGCTTCAACTTGCAGATATTGTGCATCAGATGAACGTGAGAACAGAAAATCAAAAAATCTCAATATGAAAAATTAAATCAAAAAATAATTACAATTATTATCAATATCAAAAAATCTTAAACCTCAATGATGGATAAAACTTGAAACAATATCAAGTTATCAAATGATTCGTTAGAATCAATCAAATGAAGCGTTAGAACGCTTCGTTACGATAGATCGTAAATTTTATTTCTTGTCTAAATTTTTATTTCAGCCTCTCGTCATATCTCGGGAAATATTCTTCAGGAAACTATGCTTTGAAAAGCATTTTTTATAAGGAATGATAACAGTCATATTTATTTAAATTTTAATTCATTCCATACCAGTCAAAAGGTCCCTTCAAATTGAACATTGATTTGGATTGAATTGAATATGTTAAAATTGGTTATCGAGGGTTATCCCCGATGAGAGTTAGACATATGTAGTCGCGGACTTTTATGTATAAATTTTCTTACACTACAAAAATGTCCCTTTCGAGTTCCACTATCTCTTGTAGTTCATCCAGCGTCGTCCGTAAAAGCCATGAATCAAATGGTTCATATAACAACTTGTTCATGAAAATTCTATATTTGCCCCATTTCCTCGTTGAGTATATTAGAATCAATTCCACAATCAAACCGGACATTTGCTTCCCGATTTCTGTGAAGACAAATAAACAAACTAACGAAAACATAGACTTTCATATTATACTCCGAAAGCATTATTGTTCTTCAGAGGTATAATATTCTTCATTGAATATCGTTAAAGATGTCCAGCAACGAGACGAAACCAAATTTTTGGGAGGGCGGAAACATCGAAAATTTTCCAACCGTGCATTGAAGGAATGGAAAACTGAAGGTTATCTCATGGTTTTTATATATATATATATATTCTTATGAAAATAGAGAGCTAAAATAATACAATAAATGTTGAAACAAAAAGTACCTAAGCTGAGGTAAAAAAAGAACGGGGTATCATAACATTCTTCGTATGATACTATAGAATCATACGATACTATCATCACTAGTATCATACGATACTATAGAGCCAGGGGAAAAAAACCTCAGCCGAAAAAACCTGCCACCCCGTAAAAAAAATAACATAAAATATTAAATATCAGGAAAAATCTTGAAAGACATCAGTGTGAGATCATCTTCATGTTATCCGTCGATAGATTCTTCCCAAAACGGCACGCGATTCTTAATCTGAAATGAAAAAAGAAAAAAGCAGAAAAGAAACCGAATATTCAGAATAAATCAAATAATTTTGAAATTAACCACCCATTTTAGAAATGCATTCGTTACTTTATGTATAGCCTCGAAACCATCTTGAAATTTATAAATGGGACAACTATTTATAAGATGTTCTATAGTCTCCTCATTTTCCCCACACTCACAACTAGGACTCTCAACAGAATTCCATCGGAAGAGCATGCTATTGCAACGTCCATGGCCTGTTCTAATGCGATTTAGAACAGACCATATTCTCCTGGGAAGGTCAAAACCAGGAACTCTGATGGAAGGATCAGAAATAAGATCTTTATTGAAAAAATTGGATACATTCCATTCAGATTGCCACATTTCTTTGTCGCTTCTATTCATATTAGTCAGAAAATTTGACCAAAAAGGTTTACGCGACTTCAATCTGGGGACCCTATTATCTGGAATATAGGTGAGTATGGGAAATGAATTTGGAAAAGAATTGAATTTGTTCCAAAAATTCAAAGCTGTTGTCTCTCTGCGAATATGGGGGGGGACAATATTTGAGAGGACTGGTAACCAAGGAGTAGGTGTAGACTTGATAGTACCAGTAATAATCCTCATAGAAAAATTTAGTTGGGCATCAATTTTTTTTACATGAACACTGTTCAACCAAACAGGACAACAATATTCAGCAGCAGAATAAACCAAAGCAAGCGCTGCTGTTCGAAGTATTGTTGCATCAGCGCCCCATGAGGAACCAGCTAGTTTTTATAATTTAATATAACGTATAATATTTGTTTTGGCTAAAAAGGTTCAATTATGATTAATCCCATCAATGTTGTGAGTAATTAACTTTTCTTCATCTTTTCAACATTCAGTTGCATGTTTCCCAATTCAATAGAATTTGTTTTTTTCTGTAAAAAGTATCTCGATTTATAATGCTTGAAACTTTGAGAAACCTCTCGTTCTATTTCATAGCCGTGTATAGGGACCATTAGTTCACGAAGCCTTTGTCAGGCACAAGACGATGTTTCTTCATCTATTCCGATGCTCCGGAATGAGCAGCGTAAAGCACTTATCTTTCCAAACATGTGTTGAAAGAACAGCTGCATTCCATATATGATTATTCCGAACTAATTTACCTTCTGTCCTCCGAAAATCTGGCATCGTTGCAGGAGGACACAGCGCACGACCCATACAAAATATAAGCGGAGGTAGCAAGGTCTGTCTCATATGAAAAAAATTTTTTCGAGCAAAATCTTTTCCCCTCTCAAGGTCCTTATATTTTTTGCCTTCCCCTCTAAATCTATTGACAAAAAAAATTTCAATCACACCACTCCTTCATCCGGAGGTCAGGTCGCCCACTGAACTTAACGGAGGTCACAACGCACTACGAATCCATATATATATATATATATATATATATATATATATATATATATATATATATATATATATATATATATATATAACAAATAAATAATATATAACAAATAACAATACTTCCACTGGTCATCACTACAAATGGCTTGGTGGAGGTTCATCTCCAGGAAAACACGAAGAAGCTAGGGCTTGAGGAGAGATTAATCGAGGACGCGCAGAGGGAGGTAATTCTGTGGACCACCAGGATTGTTCGAAGATTCTTACTGAGCGAATGAAAAATGTCTTGTTCTTGAGGAACCGGCATCATCATGGTCAAGCAATGAAAGGTGGAGAAAAAAAAAAAAAAATATATATATATATATATAATATATATATATATATATATATATATATATATATTATATATATATATATATTACTGGTGGAAGTATTTCACAAGCTCCCATGGTCTGCTGGCACGACTATTCCAGAGGGCCCTTCACGATCCATCCAGCATCCCTGAATACTTCACGGAAGGTGTAACACACCTCATTCCAAAAGAGGGCTGCAAAAGCGACCCCAAGAATTATCGACCTATAACGTGCCTCTCTTCTGTCTACAAGGTGTTCACGGGAGTGATAAGCAAGCATATCGCAAACATCTACTGGAGAACAACTCGATTGCCACCGAGCAGAGAGGATGCCGGAGGGGCACAAAAGCCTGCAAAGAACTTTTAGTAGTAGATTACATCCTGACAAGACAGGCGCGCAGGAGGCTCAAGAATATCTCGGTTGCTTGGATTGATTATAGAAAGGCTTTTGACACAGTACCCCACTCATGGCTGATCAGGGTTTTGAGGATGCACGGAATTGCAGATCACGTAGTCGATACCCTTGAACACCTCATGGGGACATGGAGAACGCATCTGGAGGTTAGGGTAGGAGATCGATTGGAGGAGTCTGGGCAGGTCCGTATAAACCGGGGAATATTTCAGGGAGATGCTTTCAGCCCATTGTGGTTCTGCATAGCGCTGAATCCTCTGAGTATACTTCTGAACAACACTAACTATGGCTATGTAATAGACAAGCAGAGGAGTATCCGAATTAGTCATCACTTATATATGGATGATTTAAAACTATATGCTGCCAACTTCGACCAACTGAAAAGGCAACTAGCAATCGTATCGGCTTTCACTGAGTCTATTAAGATGCAGATGGGTCTAGAAAAATGTGCGACACTAGAAGTGAAAAGAGGAAAAATAGCAAACGCCGAAGAGCCAATTAAGCTGATGAATAACGTGACCTTACCAACTCTTTCCGAAACCTAAAAATATCTTGGGATAAAGCAGGCGCTAGACATCAAGACATCTGAAATGAAGGAAAGTTTTAGACAGAAACTGTTCGGCAGGATCGGACTCCTCCTCAGGTCAAAGCTAAGTTCCGGATCCCTCTTCAGGGCTATTAATATGTGGGCTATACCGAGCATTTCATTCTCCTTCGGGATTCTAACGTTGTCAGTGACTGACCTGAGGGAAATGGACAGGAAAATAAGAACTATGCTAACCAAGTTCGGCATACATCATCCGCACTCGTCCACGGCACGACTATACCTTCCACGACATCTAGGAGGGAGGGGCCTCATGAATATAGAAACTTCAAGAAGAACCATATTGGAGCATTGATAGAGTATTTCGCCAGACAAAACTCACCTTTGTTCCTCCACTGCGGGAAGCTGATGTTGATCTGTCTGCACTAAGATTGGCTGATGAGACGCACCGAGAGTCGGGGAAATCGAATGATGAGCTGTTGGAGGAGTGGAAGAGCAAAGCACTTCATGGTAGGTACCCGAGTAACCTGGAAAAGAGAGAGGTCAATAAGCCAGAATCACTTACTTACCTGCGTGCAGGGTACCTCTTCCCGGGAGCAGAGGGTCGACTTTTCGCCATTCAGGACCAAGTGGTGCCGACGCGTATGTATTTGCGACATATAGCGAAGATGGACATCCCCTCTGATCGTTGCAGAAGATTCTCGGCGGTGGCAGAAACAATTCAGCATGTGACATCGGCATGCCCTATAATGGCACCAAGAGACTATCTAGAGTGGCACAACTCAATGGCTAGAATCTATCATCAGCAGATAGCTCTCAACCTTGGTTTACTTGAATGCGAGGTCGAACAGCATTTATACATACCCAAGAGCCTGCTGCAGAACAACAGGCACAGGTTGTACTGGGATGTTACAATTGTCACCGAAAGAGGGGTTGCTCACAACCGACCGGACGCCGTCATTTTCGACGGAACTTGTATCGTGCTCGATTTCACAGTTCCTGCGGACGAGAATCTTTCTAGGGCGTACACGGAAAAAGTTGCAAAATACTCAGACCTGGCTTTTCAGCTGAAGGAGCTCCACAAACTGAACTCCATAAAAGTACTGCCCCTGGTGATGTCAGTGAGTGGTTTGGTAGAAGAGCACCTTGTTATGAACACCGAAAAACTAGGGCTTGATCGATCTATAATATCAGCTGCCCAGAAACAAGTGATATTGGGCACAGTTCGAACTGTCGGAAAATTTCTGGAAGGTCCATTGTAGGATTCTGCCTTGGAGCGTGAGCCCCCGGCAGTTATTCCAAAAAAAAAAAAATATATATATATATATATATATAATATATATATATATATGGTACATTTTGGCATCCTCCCATGTTAAAATCGCGGTAAGAGTGGCATCCGCGGTAATGTGGCATCCGATATACGGATGCCACTTTACCATCAGCTGAAAATCACACAGAACGGTTCAGCATGGCATCCTCTCTACGTTGCGATGATAATTGGCTGGACGCCAAATTTTACCATTTCTGAACGTCCTGTATGTCAGAGGTTCCGCGCGATCGAGTGTGGTGGCGCTCTCGTCACACTCGTGTATATTATATTCACGGATATGTATATTCTTGGTTTTACATGTAGCGGTTGAAGTGGCATCCGGAGCAAGCGGCATCACTGGAATGTCGTTCACGGGACGAATTTTATGGCTTTATAGACGTTTTTTGCATCGTAAAGAGATAAACATAACATTGCAGCTGGCGGGAGAAGATATTCTGCCGGGATTTCAATATGGTGCGCGAAATCTGAAATTGAACTATTTCTGCTTCTGCATTTGTGCAAGAATGATCATGATCAATTATTAGAAAGATTCATCCTGAAATATATTCATTGAAATGATGAATTATAATATTTCAATCGTGAGTTTGAATTATTATAGGAGAATTATTATAGGAGAAATATTGAAAGGCCAGTCGACTTGAATTATGGGAAAATTAGATGAATGGAAACTTTGTTTGGTTAAATTAGATTCAAAATGAGGGAAAAATTTTCATTATTTTTATAGTATACAGGGTGACACAGACTCATGGTACACCCCCATTTTCTCCCTTGTTTCTGTAGCTATATTTCTGAAATTTCGAACATTGAATATACTCACTATAGAGCACTTTTTGACATATTCAAGAAAAAAATCGAATTTTCGTTTTTTCCGCAAATGACATCAACTTTGGATTTTCAAATAGGAAACCCGTTTGAGGAAACTTTCATTTTATTCCGAGTTCTATCCAACTTCTGGTTCAGGTACTCATGGTTCCTGGCCATGTTTGCAGAAAAAGTTTATTTCGTAAAAATCTTTTCTATTTTCGATGATGCCGATAGGTCGTATTATAGGACTGTTAGCGGTTTGTACTAAAAATGTACAGGGTTTTGTTACGAACCTGGTTTTCATGAGTGACCGAATCACTCGAAAATGCGTCGCCTCGAATTTTAACACGAAAAACTACTGATATGGGAATGAAGTGTACGTGTACATACACGTATCATCAGGTTGATATATTAACTTAGATTCTTTGTCGAAGCAGAAACTCTTATTTAAAAATTATCATTTTGAGTTGACATTTTGTCATTGTTTTTTGTTGCACAAATACAATATACCTATTTTAAATCATTTGTTTTTTTCTGAATAAAATATTTCTAAATCTTCCTGATCATTAAAATAGGTTTCAATTATATATTTTAATCTATTTTCAGCGTTGAAACTTTTTTATTGCATTGCAACGATAAAAAATATAAAGTGAGTACTTATTTTATATTTTGCTCAAAATCTATTGATTCATCTCAAATGTTGTTAAAGTAGGTGGAGAAAACTCGAATGGAACTCCGAGAATTATTATCAATGCATATATTTAGTACACAGAAATATTCTAAGTTTTAGATCTGTCAACAATCATATTGAGAATATGGTATTTCGATATTCACATCAGAATTAACCTCAATATGACGAAAACATTTATTTGTACCTACTTTGATTACAATTTTTTCGACAAAACATAAGAATTTCAAACGAAATATACAGCATCATTCATTCGGAATGGTGATTGGCTGGATCTCGGAATATTTATGTTATATAATCAGCAATGAATCTTATTACAAACTCAAACCTAATCACCCTGTACAATTTTTTCAGATTCATGGGTGAATTCTGCTTTTCATCTGTAGCATACGATTTATCTGTGTCACCGACTAACAGATCCGTAAATAATTCTGAAGTTTTTGCTGCATTTATCTTAATCACAGGTACTTTGGAACTGAAAAATGCATTATTCTCAAATCTGTAAGGTGGTCAAAGAGGTAAAGATCAATCCTGCGTTACAGATCTGTGCCCTGTACCGCACGATTGGAAGATGAAAAGCAGAATACCCCCATTATTTTGTTCTTGTCACCAAACTGTGAATTGATCCATTTTCATTCTGCCTTCTGAACTTCGAAGTCACACCAAAAAACTATAACAGTTATTAAAACCATTGAATTATCTTTGCAGGTGATTTTTTTCATTTGGAATTCATCTTCCCATTTTTTAAATTATCAATCTTTTTGTGGGGAGTCCAATACGATTATGCAGAGTTTTTGTTCGAAACGTGAGTCTGAGGTAGGCTTTTGACTTCATTATGTTTTACAAAAGCTCGTGTATCCGCCAAAAACTTGAAAAGTTTTTTCAACCTTAAACGTATAATTAATTAATTAAATTCAGTAACAGAGTAAATGTGTGAGACTTCTTGTTAGAATGGTAATTTTTGATAATTCGTTTTCGGCTTGTTCAACTTTGTTTCCATCGAATTTTTTTTAATTATTATAACAATACGAGCAATCAGAATAAATCCATTCTACAAGCTTATCTGCTGGCTTCAGAGCTGAGTGCTTTCAAGTGTCGATGTGAGGTCCTAGCCAGTGGCAGTTTTTTTTTGACATCTATTTCAGATCTGCTGGACATTTTCATTCGAGTCGCCTATCCCTATCGCTGTGCACTTCAGTCAGTGGGTGAAGTAAAATATTTACGTGGTTCTCCTGCTTCATGTGGTGATAATTCCCGCTTTTTTTCTTGATGACACCTTTCACGTATGGTACATCTTCGGATGTTCTGATGGTTCGAATAATCAAACTATAACATCTCCGATATTTTCATTTAATTTTATTTATGGAATATAAAAACAGGTTCCAACCCAAAAAAGTATTCACAAATTATGTGGAAAAAATCATACAATCAAATGAAAAATTTACTCTTACAATAGTTCCAAAATGAAATTGTACCAAATGAAAATTTTTCTTTTGATAGTCATTGTGGTAGCCTTTGTTCTAGCAGTTTTTCAAATTGAGAAATGGACGTTTTAAAAGGATCGCTAAACTCCAAGTTAAACGTCGTCGAAAATCTGCAAAATTTTGTTGTTGATATAATGAATATCAGTTAATACTGCTAAAGTTATAGATATTATTTATTGACATGACTTAGGTACCATTGAGATGTACTTCTTCAGACGAGAGCTAGAAAGGTCGAAAAACGGGAATTTGGGTGCAGCTGCTTCTTTGATATCATTTCCTATAGTACCACCACGATCACCATAGAAGTCATCTCTCAGTTGCCAAGATGGCAAGATTGGAAAGTGCTAGTCGCACCTTTGAAAGTGCAGATTAAAAACAGTATTTTAGTTCGTTTCCTTTTCATTGCATTAGATCTTGAAACTGAATAAAACAAGAAAATTTGATTGCCAAACCTATCACTTAGGGCCCGTTCCACTTGGCGATCACAACGCTCACGCTCACGACCGTTCTTTTCCCCATTCCACTTGCTTGCTAGCGCTATTATGTTAACTCAAGTGGAACGGATTATTGGGCGTTTTGAGCTGTCATGAAAGAAATGACAAGATTGAAAAAAGTAGAAGTCATTATAAACAATAAATTTAATTAAAGTGTACAACAGTTAGAAATATTATAAAAATATATATCTAAACTGTATCGAAAGAGAAGAGTTTTTCGCGGTAGAATGTGAAAAGATTAAAGTCGATTCGAATAAGGGAATGACTTTTTATATAGGATAAATTGATGTTTTTGATATCTTGGTTGTCAGTTCTCATGCCAGTGGGAATTCTATACATTTTGATATCTCCAATGGATCAGGTAGGATTGAACAGTTGCACTAAATGTGCACTGGATCCTGCCTTTTTGTTGTTCAAAATGAGTATGTGTTTTTTCCATTTGCAATATCACATGTATAAATAAAGGCCTTTATTATTATTATTATTATTATTATTATTAATTAATATGGTATTCTGAGGATCATCTTCGATATGCCACGAAAGGTTTGAGGATTTTTTTTAGAATACGTGATTTAAAAAAAACACATCCAGCATAGTTAAATCAAAACACGGAAAAATCGCATTTCATATATAGTTGTCAAACCCAGAAGTCTGTCAAATTGAATCTATACTTCTCCATTTCTGAATCGAATAGTATCCAAAATTCAGGCTTACTGATATAAGGCGTTCAAAATTTTTTGTATATTCTGAATTAATGTGGGCGAAATCCAAATCAAAACAAATAATTTAACTTCTGAATCTGAAAAACATGATCATCGCATGGATAAACAATTACCAATTACGCAATTGATAACGAAATAAAAAACTATTCAGTCAAGTGTGACTGTTAAAAATTGAGCCCCTCAGACGTCATCCTCAACTACGCCTATGGTCCGAACGCACCGAAACGTCAAGACGACTTCTCATCTCTATGAACAGTCAATTTAACCTAATTCTATGTTAATTAGTTGACAGATCGACTCATGCTCATTATTAATTGTAACAATCAATCAATCCCTTTCTGTATCGACTCTGTTGTGATCAGGTTGATAAATGAAGTTGGAGTTTTGTATTCAGTCTTTATTCTAATAAAATAATTGAAAGAGCACATTCGTTCGTTAACCATTACATTACATCAGAACACAGATACAATACAACAAGATGGCTGTCTCTCATTGGATCATAAAACATAAATAATATTCTTCTTTTTAACCTACATGCACATCATTGTCTAACACCCCCTCTCAATGAAGTACATGTTAAAATCTAAACAAAGTTTACATCAACCCTAATTTTAGTATGAACTTATTAATCACATTGCCGGACAAAGCTTTCGTGAACAAATCTGCTATTTGATCTTCTGTTTTAATATATACTAAGTTTATTTTACCTTCCCTAATTAAATCCTTAATATAGTGATACCTTATGTCAACATGTTTAAGTCTCTTGTTGTTTTCGGTACTCGCAACCATTATTGCTGACTGATTATCACAAAATAACAAAACAGGGTTAACTTGTTCAATGTTGAAATCATTTAACAAATTAATAAGCCAGCAAATTTCATACGAGGCTGTACTTACAGCAATATATTCCGATTCTGTTGAAGATAAGCTAACAGAGCACTGTTTTCTTGAACACCAAGAGACTAAACAATTTGAGAACGTTAAACAAAATCCAGTGGTTGACTTTCTATCTATCAAGTCTCCACCCCAATCTGCATCACAATAACCAATAAGTTTATCATCATTACACTTATATATTAGTCTATAATCAATGGTTTGTTTAACATATCTCAAAACTCTTTTCAATGCTGTCAATAAAATATTATTTGCCTTATTCTGATATCTGCTTAACAAGGATACAGCAAAACACAAGTCTGGTCTGGTACCTGATACAGCATACATGAGACAACCAATAATTTTTCTATATTCGTTTTCAACATTTTTATCTGAACATATATCTGATTCTAGAATTTTTGAATTAAAATTTCGATCAATAGGAGTTGACATAGGTTTACAGTTTTGCATATTAAATTTCTTCAAAATATTTTCTAAATAAGGTTTTTGACTCAATTCTGTGTAACAATTCTCTAAATCTTGTTCAACATTGATACCAAGAAAACTTGATATAAATCCCAAATCTTTCATGCTAAATTCCTTCTTTAATTTAAATTTAAGATTATTTATTTCGTCTTCATTGTTACTAAACATCAATATGTCATCAACATAAATTAATACATATATTCTGTTATTGTTATCATATTTCATGTACAAAAATGAATCATTTCTAGACCGTGAAAAACCTTCTTTAATCAATGTCGTGTTGAATTTTTCATTCCAATATTTTGGTGACTTCTTGAGTCCATATAGCGATTTGTTTAGTTTTACAATTCTTTCCTTTTTATTTATATAAGCACCTTCAGGTAATTCTATATATACGTGTTCATCAATATTTCCGTACAAAAAGGCACCCGTGACATCCATTTGATGTATTGGTAAATTAAATTTTGTAGCGATAGATACAAATACTCTAAAAGTTGGTAATTTTGCAACAGGTGCATAAATGTCATGCAATTCAATAATATCTTCTTGTTCGAATCCCCTAGCTACTAACCTGGCTTTGTATTGTTTTGAATTAGCAGAATTTTTGACTTTGAAAACCCATTTGCTACTAATGACTTTTTCACCAGGTGGCACTTCACACAATTCCCAAGTGTTATTTTCTTTCAGTGTACACAGTTCTACGTCTACAGCTTCTTTCCATTTACTGGCATCCTGTCTAGTCATGGCTTCCTTGTATGAAATCGGGTCTCTCTCTTCACTGAAAACATTATTACATTTATAAAATTAAGTCTGTTTTCTTACCCTCTTGTTTCGTTGTTCCGGTTGAGTTGTGGATTCTATCATGTTGTCATCAACGTTTGTTAGAGACTCGCTTTCAGATGAGTCCAATGAACTTTCTTGGGGACTTTTCTCGGTGAGAACCTCTTGATCTATGTTTCCTCGAGATTTGCGACTATCTTCATCTTCCTTCTGATTTTCATCAAAATTTATTATAATTCTCTCTTCTTTCTTCTTATTTTCTTCCAGAAATTTGTGTCTTCGAAATATACTCTATAGCCCTTTGTATCTTCTCCATATCCAACTAATATGCCTTTTACTCCCTTTTTATCCCATTTCCTTCGATTTCCCTTTGGAATATGAACATACATTTCGATACCAAAAATCTTGAGCTGGTTTATGTCATACTTTTTATTTGTCGAAACTTCATAAGGCGATTTTCCTTTTTCCTTGCTTTTTCCAGTTCTATTTAAAACAAATGCAGCACAATTTATTGCCTCTGCCCATAATGATTTTGAAAGTCCTCTTGCATGTAACATTGTTCTTGCAGCTTCCACCAACGTTCTGTTCTCTCGTTCTGCTTTACCATTCTGCTCCGGGGAATAGGGTACAGTTGTCTGATGAGTTATGCCATGTCTTGTGAATAAACGTTTCAATTCCTTGTTTACAAATTCTAATCCATTATCACTCCTGAATACTTTTACTTTATTTCCAGTTACATTCTCCGCCTTCCTGATGAAATTTTCTTCACAAAATAAACTGAACGATAGTTTGAAAAATCATCTTTCAATATCACAAAATATCGAGAACCACCAATTGATAATTCTTCCATCGGACCGCAAGTATCAGCATGTATAATCTCACAAGTTTTTGTGCTAAACGATTCACTTGTCTTAAAAGGTAGACGATGCATTTTTCCCTCAATACAACTTTCACACCTTGGAGTAGTAATCTGCTCAATGTCCATTTTATTTTTCTTAAGAACTTCCTTCACATATTCAAAATTTTGGTGGGCCAATTTTTCATGCCATTCAAAAAGATTATGACTTCCACTGTTAGCGGAGTTTGCAATCTCGTGTTCATAACGAAAGTCCAGATAATAAGAGTCTCCTATACGAGTTGCTATTGCACAAAGTCTGTCATTTTTATAGAATTTACAACAATTGTTATCTGTCATCATAACATAACCTTTGTCTATAGCGCGGTTCACAGAGAAGAGATTTGTTTTGAGTTCTGGTACGAACAATACATTATCTATGGTACTGTCAATCCAATCTGATCCATTATGCACTTGCACTGCCATCTGACCGTAACCTTACACTCTGATTTTGTCACCATTACCAATAATTACAGATTTCTTGGAAGTATCTGATGAGAACGATGAAAAGAGAGTTTTGTCGTAACACATATGTTCGGTAGCTCCAGAGTCCACTAACCACTTTGAATTTTGAGAATCATTCGTCCTGGATACAATGAATGCGTTGCTCTGTGTATTATTTCCTTTGACATTGATTTTCCTGAAACGACACTGTTCTTTGAAATGTCCAATCTTACCACAATAAAAAACTTCTCATTGTTGTTCTCATTTTCTTTCTTTACTCTGCAGATACTCTGAATGTGTCCCAATTTTCCGCATTTGTAGCATTTCACCGCTTTCTTATTTTTCACAACAAAGGCTGATGAAGAATTTTGCTCATACATATCTGATCTTTCTTTCAGTCGTCCTTCTTCGATCAATAATCGAGCCACTAAATTATCAATAGTTTGCTTATCGTCTGGTGCAGATTCCCAGGCTGAAACAAAATGCTTATATTCATCAGGTAGTGACATTAATACTTTTGTTATAACAAATTTGTCGGATATTTCTTCTCCTAGTTGCCTGAGTTGATTTTGCATTTCTTGAATCTTTGATAGGAACATTGACATTTCCATTCCATGCTCATATTTGTATTCGAAGAAATGTTGTTGAGCGATATGAATACTTGTTTCATTTTTCTGTTCATACACACTGTGTAGCTTTTTCCACATTTCAGCTGAAGTCTGACAAGAAATTATATGTATCATGACTGCTTCGGTCATCCTGGTAACAAACATTGTTTGAATTTTTGCATCTTTAACTTCCCAATCTTTCCGCTCCTGGTCTGCTTCTGGTTTAACGCTTCCAGCCTGAATTATATCAAGCCAACCTTGTCCTCTCAGTAGTACCATTGTCTGAAATTTCCATACATTCCAATTTTTGGCACCCTCCAACTTGATAACCGCAACCTGATTGTAATTTCCATCCATCCTGAATTGAACACCTGCCTTGTTCTTCCGTACAACAAGTAATTTTCTCCTTCTCGAATTTTTTTTTTCGGACTGCGAAAAAACGTGGAAACTCACTTTTCGCTGAGATGCCGAAATATATCGATATTTCTACTATAAAATCCCAAACTTTGTAGAATTTACGTGTCTGGGTCCAGAACCTGTTGTGATCAGGTTGATAAATGAAGTTGGAGTTTTGTATTCAGTCTTTATTCTAATGAAATAATTGAAAGAGCACATTCGTTCGTTAACCATTACATTACATCAGAACACAGATACAATACAACAAGATGGCTGTCTCTCATTGGATCATAAAACATAAATAATATTCTCCTTTTTAACCTACATGCACATCATTGTCTAACAGACTCTCTCTGAAGATCAGACCTTTTTTGTGAAATTAGAATTTTCAAAAAGTCACCTCGCAAATTAATTGTACATCTCGTTCATTTTTGGAAGCAATCAATTAGGTAAGTGAGCATTTCTCAAAGTCATGTCTCATCAATGCATATTTAATGTTATTTTCCTGCTTTTTATAAAGTTTGAAAATGTGTCCACGTTTTTAGATCATAAAAATCAATAAAAATACTGGTAATCCTCTCTCACTTTACTCTCAGAAAATCTCTATTGCATTTAACTAATGGAATTGACTCCTCTAAGATACACATTTTGATATATTTTGCAGTTCTCATGATTTTTCAGATTTCTCTAGACTTCTCACAGTGGAAATAATGATTGATTGCTCCAGAAATGAACATTATTTGTGGTAATGAGTTTTGATTCATTATATTCCCATGTGCACCTCATTATCTCAATGTAGTCATCTCATTTCTCAATCATGCACTTCTCTTTACACTTGCTAATTCTTGTTCTCGAGTTTCAGATGAATGAATGATCTCAAGCGTAAGGGTGAATCATGGAATCAGTCTTCTCTCTCAATAAAATCAAGTCAACTTCTCTGAAGTATTTGAACGATCAAGTAATTCACACATTGAACCTGATTGACAGTCTCAATCCCTGCTTCACCTTGAGCAGTCTCCTCAAATATTGCCCACATGATTAAATTGGTATGATCTCCTCATTATAACTAGGAAATTCTCAACTTCATTCATCGGAAACACTTAGCAAGTGGCAACTCAGGCCTTCAGCTTCAAACAAATCAAAGGGTTGGTGATTTGCACTCATACAAGTACTCTCATATTGTCATTCTCATAATTATCAATTGTAACTCTTATTTTTCTGATGAACACTAACCCTGCTTGCTTAAAGTAGTTTGTCACTGTAAATTTTGTCTCAATTGATTAATTAGCCTTCTCGTTACAGAACTACGTTATAGATCATAATTATTGATTTCTCAACCTTGATATTCTCATATTGTAATGCTCTCAATGAAGGCCAGACTTAGACTATTAAGTTTTCAATACATGTACTCCTGTAAGGCCTAATCTCACTTCATTACAACTCAGACTACTCTAACAATTCACTATTGAACCTTTTGTTTTTCTGATGAGATAAAGAGGCTCTCGCAATAAATTTCATTTGCATCATCACTGTAAACTCTGTGTTTAATTTTGAATTAATAGAACTCTCTCAAAGTCTAAGTCTGATTTCATCTGATCTCTCATTTTGAACTTCTCTAGATTACCACTGTTTTTAGTTGAATAATCACTCTGAGATTATAGATGACTTTAATATTGTAATTTTTACTGTATTAACTTCATGCGGGTGACTTATTCATTTTATGGTTGTGAATGATGTCAATAAATGTTTTTACAATACCATCTCTAACTCAATTATCTGGATACAGTCCTAAACTTTATTTTCCAAAATCAGAACAACCCCGATTTTGTACAGTGACAATTACTTTTAGCATTTCGATAAATCAAATGAATAAACATCTTGAATGGGTTCCGATCACGAACATGAGAATTACATCGAATTGGCAACATTAGGTACCTTTACATTAACGATCTTTCCTGCGCGACTGGAACGTCCCGTGACAATAGGTACCTTTACATTAACGATCTTTCCTGCGCGACTGGAACGTAACGTGACAATCGCGCGCGAATGCACGATAGTGTAAAGGAAACCTTTCGCTCGGGATTAGACGCGTGAAATCGCACACTCTCTCGCTAGCGATTACCCGCGTGATTATTTCATCTCGATAAGCGCGATTGGCACGTGACGTTCCAGTCACGCAGGAAAGATCGTTAGTCTACATGTAGCTGATACAGTTTACACGCGCCACTCCAGACCGCGCGAAAGCGCGAGTGATTTCGCGCGCGATGAATCGCGCGTGAAAGATCGTTAATGTAAAGGTACCTAATAGGTACCTTTACATTAACGATTTTTCACGCGCGATTCATCGCGCGCGAAATCACTCGCGCTTTCGCGCGGTCTGGAGTGGCGCGTGTAAACTGTATCAGCTACATGTAGACTAACGATCTTTCCTGCGCGACTGGAGCGTCACGTGCCAATCGCGCTTATCGAGATGAAATAAACACGCGGGTAATCGCTAGCGAGAGAGTGTGCGATTTTCACGCGTCTAATCCCGAGCGAAAGGTTTCCCTTACACTATCGTGCATTCGCGCGCGATTGTCACGGGACGTTCCAGTCGCGCAGGAAAGATCGTTAATGTAAAGGTACCTATAAGTGTAAGGGAAACCTTTCGCTCGGGATTAGACGCGTGAAAATAGGTACCTTTACATTAACGATCTTTCCTGCGCGACTGGAACGTCCCGTGACAATCGCGCGCGAATGCACGATAGTGTAAGGGAAACCTTTCGCTCGGGATTAGACGCGTGAAAATCGCACACTCTCTCGCTAGCGATTACCCGCGTGTTTATTTCATCTCGATAAGCGCGATTGGCACGTGACGCTCCAGTCGCGCAGGAAAGATCGTTAGTCTACATGTAGCTGATATAGTTTACACGCGCCACTCCAGACCGCGCGAGTGATTTCGCGCGCGATGAATCGCGCGTGAAGGATCGTTAATGTAAAGGCGGCTATTGCTGGAAGGCAGATTACCTGAAAATGGAATATATAGAGGCCGAACTGTTTCCTACTTGTACCAAAATATACGGATGTCAGTCCATCCGCTGGATATAACTTGAAGTCGGAATGTACGGTGCAAACTTTCTTGAATATACACCAATATACACGAGGATGCAGGCCTATACCGTTTCGGAAAAGATGCCAGTTTGTTCGTTGGATATATATATATATATATATATATATATATATATATATATATATATATATATATATATATATATATATATATATATATATATATATATATATTAGACTGATTCAAAAAAATCGACTTTTTTTGTTTTCACGAAACCCCCCCCTAATTATCTTCAGGGTATCGAAAAAAGACCTTTGTGAAAATATCAGCTCCAAATAATAACATTTAGAGGTCGCTCATCAATTATTTCTATTTTGCCTACTAATAGCAGGGGAAAAATTTCTTTTTTCAATAAAAAATTCCTAGAACACAAACCAATAAGCGGATTTCTTTGTGTGACACATTTTCGTGTAGGCAATCAGATACTCTACAAATATGTCCCTTACGATATTTCGATGAAACGGCCGCTTCAAAAGTTATTCGATTCGATGCTAATATTGAGGTATTTTTGAAGAAAAAAATTGGTCAAAAAAATCGACTTTACTTGTTTTCACGCAACCGCCTTCTAATCATCTTCAGGGCATGGACAAAAGCCGTCTGTGAAAATATTAGCTTTGAATATTAATATTTAGAGGTCGCTCATCGATAGTTTCTATTTTCGCTGCTGATGGCAGGAAAAAACTTCTTTTTTCAATAAAAAAATTTTTGTTCACTGACCAATAGACGGATTCCACTGTATGATACATTTTGGTGTAGGGTACTAGATACTCTACGAAAATGTTCAATACGATATCTCGATAAAACCACTTATTTGAATATTTTTTTCCAAAATACCTCAATATAAGTTATTAATATAGAGGTATTTTCGAAGAAAAAGTTCGAATAACTTTTGAACGAGCGGTTTTTTCGAAATATCGTATAAGACATTTTCGTAAAGCATCTAGTTCCCTACACAAAAATGTATCACTCAATGGAATCCGTCAATTGGTTCGTGAAGAAAAAATTTTTTATTGAAAAAAGAAATTTTTTTCCTGCTATCAACAGCGGAAATAGAAGTAATCGCTGAGCGACCTCTAAATATTAATATTCAAAGCTAATATCTTCACAGACGCCTTTTTTCGATACCCTGAAGATAATTAGAAATAGAGTTTCGTGAAAACAAACAGAATCGATTTTTTTGAATAATTTTTTTCTTCAAAAATACCTCAATATTAGCATCGAATCGAATAACTTTTGAAGGGGCCGTTTTACCGAAATATCGTAAAGGTCATTTTTGTAGAGTATCTGGTTGTCTACACGAAAATGTATTACACAATGAAATCCGTCTATTGGTTTCTGCTCTAGGAATTTTTTATTGAAAAAAGAAATTTTTTCCCTGCTATTAGTAGGGAAAATAGAAATAATTGATGAGCGACCTCTAAATATTATTATTTGAGGCTGATATTTTCATAGAGGTCTCTTTATGATACCCTGAAGATAATTAGGGGGGGGTTTCGTGAAAACAAAAAATGTCGATTTTTTTGAAACAGTCTAATATATATATATATATATATATATAAATATACAGGGTGTACCAAGTTTGACGGCCTATTAGGCGTTTCTGGAGAACTAGACTTATTTGAAATCTGAAAATTTGGATTATGATATTATTTGACATTATCTACCGAGCTAAAATATTCTTGGAGCCTGACCACTTTCAGTTATACAGGGAGCGAAAAAAAAAATTTCGACTGTGTTTTCTTTATGAATTTGACAGAATATGCAATTCTGAATACATTCGTACTCAAATCGTTGCATTCGTCGAGATACTTTCAAAAATATCGAGAAAAGCCTGAAGAAAAAAAAAGAAAAGAGTATTCGGTATCATGTTTGTTTTTCCTAATTTAGATACCTTAAGCACAAACCGTTTTCACATTTTTGAAGTCAAAGACTGTGGAAATATTGTACATTTTTAAAATTTTGAAAAACTCATCACAGGGTGTTCCAAATGT
Organism: Hippodamia convergens; assembly: GCA_038502775.1. Lineage (NCBI taxonomy): Eukaryota > Metazoa > Arthropoda > Insecta > Coleoptera > Coccinellidae > Hippodamia > Hippodamia convergens. The sequence continues at coordinate 60,045,539 of CM076607.1, read as the reverse complement.
TGAGTCAAAAATTGGGATCAAATTGGCCCATAACTTTCGTTTTTCAAATTGGAACCCTATTTTTTTATGATTGCGTTGGACTGTATGAAGAAAAATGATAATAGTGTTCTAACACGTTAATGCTCCTAAAATTGATCATTCTTGAGTTATTCAGGATTTTCTGAATTTATGTGGTACGAAGCGTCAAATTAATTTCATCTGTTTCATATCAACTATGACCTTGGTCATAGAAGATGAATTATTCCACTAGTGACACACACTTGAATACATCCGTACTCAAATCGTTGTATTCGTCAAAATACTTTCCGAAATATAGAAAAAAAAAACTGAACAAAAAAGGTAGATAAGAGTATTCGGTATAATGTTTGCTATTTCTAATTTAGATATCTTGAACACAAACCGTTTTCACGTTTTTGAAATCGAAGACAGTGGAAATATTTTACATTTTTAGAATTTTGAAAAACTCGTCACAAGGTGTTCCAAATGTTCGGTCAAAAATTGGGATCAAGATTGGCCCATAACTTTCGTTTTTCAAATTAGAACCCTATTTTTTTATGATTGCGATTGCGTTGGATTCTGCGAGGAAAAGTGATTTTAATGTTCTATCATGTTGATACTTCTAAAATTAATAATTCTTCAGTTATTTAGTATTTTCTGATTCGATGTCGTACGTTGCGTCGAATTCATAAAATCTGTTTCATAACAACAATGATGAATGAATTACAGGAAAGGGTGTGTCACTAGTGAGTTATTGGAATAATTTATCTTCTTTGACCAAGGTCATAGTTGATATGAAACAGATTTAATGAATTTGACGCTACGTACGACATAAAATCAGAAAATTCTAAATAACTCAAGAATTATCAATTTTAAGAGCATCAACATGTTGAAACATTATCATCATTTTTCTTTGTACAATCCAACGCATACTCTGTCAAATTCAAAAACAAAAAAACAGAAAAAAAAAATTTTGAAAATTTTTTTTCGCTCCCTGTATAACTGAAAGTGGTCAGGCTCCAAGAATATTTCAGCTCGGTAGATAATGTCAAATTATATCATAATCCTAATTTTCAGATTTCAAATAAGTCTAGTTCTCCAGAAACGCCTAATAGGCCGTCGAACTTGGTACACCCTGTATATATATATACATAAACGATCTACTGTGCTCTCTTGCTTACAATGCATTTATTCAAGTATATGTCAAGTGTCTGATATTCCACGTCTTCCGTCGAGTCTGGAATGTGTCCATGCCTGGTGCTTGAGAAATGGTCTCATCATATTGCTGACCACCCAATTGCTTCTGGAGACATCTTTCGAGACCTGGGTGTTCTGTTTGACAGTGTTTGAGTTTTATTCCACATGTTGAAGATATATGTGCCTCTTCCTGTAGGTCTCAGAACACAAATCCCAGAGACCTACAGCTCAAGCCAGAGACCTACACTCAAGCCCTGAAGGGCTTGAGTTGATTCGTGTGCTATCAAGAGCGTTCAATTTTCGCTTGTAGTCAGTTAATTAGTTCCCCATATATTGTACCCACCTTACTCCAATTGAGCGAATTCAGAGAAAGTTTCTGGAATACGTCATGTTCAGGAGGACTGGCAGGTATCCGGGGCGTGGTATGATCTTTCAGGTATCATGGGTGTAATGCGAATATCAACTTTTCTAGTTCGCCAAACTCTACAGTGCGGAAAGTTCGTGCAAAAGCTTCTCTCTGACAAAATGTACAATCCATTTCTGCTCTCTCGTATTAACATCCTAGTGCCAAGAATAGTGGATAGGTGTCCAGTAACATTCAGTCTGCCTACTTCTCGAACCAACATACTGAAGCGGGCTCCAGTGTACTTAAAATTAATGTATTCCTATGATTGTGGATTAGCTAGTATGAGATCTGTTCTTCATCACTATACCATATCCAGCGAGATCTGATAGTGGAAGTCAACAACTAAATGTACGCTTACAAGGTTATGAATATTTTCATTGGCTCCCATTTAGTGCTTTCTCCGCCTTCTCCAGATCTGTATTAGGTACGACAATTGAATGATTTATTTATGAATATATATTATAAAATTATTGGTCGTTTTTGATTCAATGTATGTACTTACAAAGTCGGCTATAATCTGGGGGCACGGTAGTGCCCCCGCCAACACGAGCCAAACGAAGCGTGTCGCCGGGGCACTACCTATCTTTTATCGAAGTATTTCGTCGTATTTTTGAACACTCATTAACTTGAGTTTGGGATATAGTAGATGAACAAAATTCTCAGGATACTATGCAAGTAGTGAACTCATCAAAAGTGCAAAGATTAAAGTGCATAGCTCCTACACTTCAGCTTCAATACACAAACAACGAAAAAATTCTTAAATTTGAAACTTTCACCCCCAACCCTTAGGACTTTTTTCGACTGTATTCTGCACATGCTTCACACACTTTTTCCATTTTTCAGGAGTAATGTTGTTAAGGGCATTAGTTAAAAGAATTTTGACATCCGCAAATTTAAAAGTCTTGTTGTTGGCCGCGACAAAATTTTTAGCATCAGCCCAATCAGCTCAATTAGATTGAGCTCACAGTGATAAGGTGGCAACCGCAAAACTGTTTTATTGTGGACTTTTGCCAATTGATCAACAACATATTTATCATATTCAGTCTTTTGCGGTGCCACTAATTGTAAAAGTTTTACTTTGAGCATTTCGTCATCGAAGTGGATATTTTTTGATCCTAACCAATCTTTTACTTTTTCACTTTTTCGCGAATGGTAAGGAGCATTATCGAGAACTATTACACAGTTGTCTTCTAAAAGGGGCAAAATATTCGCAAACACTTTTCAAAGCCGTCGGAGTTCATTTCCTCGTGATAGTCGCCACCCTTTTTTTATTCGAATACCCACAGGCCACCTTCTACAAAACCTGTTTCACTCCCAATATGTGTAATAATCAGCCTTTTTCCCTTGCCGGATGGATTTTTTTAGACCTGGTGAGAGACCTGACAAAAACGCCTGCCTGAAAGATTTCACCGTTTCGTCGACCCACACATGAGATTTTGTCCTGCATTTTCCTACGTCTCATCTAAATAATAAATTTTCCTATTTCCTACATATTTAAAATCTAATGATTTTAGAAGTTTATGAAAAGTACTTCGTTTAAAATTTGGCTTTCGTCGTCGTTAACAGCTCCAAGAACGTTGTCTATAGTTGGTATCTCGTTCCGAAAAAAAAATTGATGTACAATTCGTCGTATAACAGTTTTATCGCAATTATCTACTTTGTCCTGTATGGTTTTTCTGGGCTTATTATTTTTCGGTGAAGAAAATCCTGCTGTACTATTTTTCTTTTAACTAATAATTCTGTACACAGAAGCTTCACCTACTCCGCTGGTAGAAACAGTCTGTTTAACTGTTTCCGATATTAAAGATTCAGGACGCGATTCCATTGTCGATGTATAAATATAATTTATAATGCTTTTTTCCGTACTACTATATGCACGTTTTTTTGAACGCTTTTTTGTTGTAAATTCCTGGGCAGATTCTGTAGAACTCGTCATTGTCTTTAAAATTATAACACGCAATATGTTCGATTGAACGCGCCGATATGGGCAATCACCACGAAAGATATTTATCGACTGAACTGAAATCTGATCTATCTATGTAGCGAATGGTTAACATGGAAACAAACGGAAAATCTGAAATCTGAAACATTGAAGATTAAACCCGGTTCTGATGAATTTTGCTCCGCCTTGTTGTTTAGAAGCGGTATCGTCTCTCGATGGATGAAGTGTAGATTATTTTGTTGTTGTTTTTTCTGCTTTTCGAAAAAAATTATATTTTATCAATGATCGCTTTCACCGGACGTAACAGTTGTGCAACTGTTGCGAAATCGTCCGGTAGCACATGCGCTGCAAACTCAACACGTTCTGGAGCAGTGGGCATTTCAATTCATGCGAGGTAGCGGTAGCGGAATCTTCGTTCGGTGAATTCGGCCATTGTTACCATATAATTGAAAATTTCCTGTTGGTTATAATAAGGTTCTGTGATGATTTGAATTTTTTCTTTCTGGCTCATTATTATTAATATCATCATTATTATGGAGACTGCTATTGAAGTATCCACACATAAGAGGACTGTCGTCATCATAGGAGAAGACATGGATTTGCCGGTTATTTCAATTGGACGGACTCAGATACATCAAGAAGACATTTTTTTTCGAAACCTGGAAAACGCAATAATACAACACAAATCTATTCTTAAAAAAAAAATTATACAAATATCCCCTATCCCTTAATGAGGAACATATTCTATTCATACGTTATACATACTTTTATAAAATCACTCAAGTTTTAGAGAGATTAGACTTGTATAGTACCATTGCCTTTTTTAGGTTTAGAAATAAAATCTCTTCTTGATGTAGCTCAGTGCGACTAATTGAATTAACGAGGAAATCTATGTCTTTTCCTATGATGACGTCAGTCCTCTCATATGTGTATATTATATTCAATGAGCATATCAATAAGTTTCTTTTGATTAAATTCATTCGACAAAAACTGGTCTTGGCTTATTGGCACAATCATTGTTGCATCCAAAATCGGAACAAAAACAAACTTCATAGGATTTCTAAAGGTCAGCAGTTCTTCTCAACTATTCCATTTCTTTAATGTTTTTAATGTTATCCAAGTATCCATCGAAAACAAACCAACCATAATGTCTTTGTAAATACTTGACCTATTCATCTAAAACGACAAAAAATGTATCGACTTTACTCCATACGACGCGTTTCACGGTTGACCGTGTTGATGTAAACTCAAGATTAAATCGAAAAGTGTGTCCTATAGTTTCAAGCAGAAAAAGAATTTACATAATAAACAGATTCCATTACAAAAGAAATCTTCATAATTGAATATTGAGAATATGTTTAATCAAATTTAAATATTCACCACTTTGATAGAATTCATCATATTGAAACTGCTCATTCTCAAAATATACCCTTTTCAAAGAATGAAAAAAAATTCTCTAGAAAAAATATTTGAGTTTTACCCTCTTCCCTAGATTCCACAAGATAAATCAAAGTTACAAAGCTGAGGAGTAGAATAAAAAGTCTCCAAGTTGTGAGTATCATTGAGTTAATGAAAAAGAACAGACTCCATAATATCTGCATAATGAAATGTTGAATAAATTAAGAAAAAAATTAAATACTCTCCAGTTTGTTGAATTTCTACATATATCGAATCATAATATGAAGATATAAACACCATTGGATAACCTTCGCTATGCACACATGCAAAATTTTCGATGGTTTTTCTCTCCAAAAATTTGGCTTCATCTTCTTGTTTTTTGTAAATAAACATTTATTTATTGTCTTTTGTTACTAATTGTTTCGAATAGATCTATTGAGTGCGTTATCAGAAACATAAAGTCTTGGGAAATTTTCGGTAATCTATAGATTTCACGTACTCTCTTAATTAAAATATTCACATACAGGTTAAACTGAAACGACAGTCGAAATATTGAATACATTATGCTTCTTGTACTACTTCCCTACTATGTTGCATAAATATTTTCTTTTTCGTTTTATATTATATGATCTTTGCTTCATACTCCTAACCCTGTAAATCATAAAATCCAGAAGTGAAACGTTGGAGGTACGGGTAGCGTAGCGTTCGATGCCTTTGCTTTCTCAGTCATGCGTGTGCTTGCTTCCCGGGAAAATCTCCCTGCCTACTTGTTACATTCCAGTATCCCAGTTCCCAGTTCCCAGTGTGCGTAAATTCTTGGCCAGATCCATCGCGAGTGAATGAGTGAATGACTTTGTTGAACTTATCTCTTCTTGTACCTACCTCTTTGAGCAATACATCTTATTATCGCTATCTTCTTCAAAGACAGAAATATTTCATCATGGACTCATTTCGTGCATAGATTCAAATCTTCCTTGAATATATGCGATTGAGTTGAGGTAAGTAATTTCATATTTCACTAATCATTTCGCGTTTTGGTTAACTGGATAACTTGGATGGCAAGGCTGCCAGTTGAAGTTTGAAATTTCAAGCATTGAATCCTATCAGGAAAGAACTTTTTCATTGATTATTAATGCAGGGTCGCGCTTTCTCATTGAAACACGATCCTACTAGTTGAGGGGTTAAATTTCAACTCCTGAATCCCACATTTTCGATTTATTATTATTAATGATGCCCTGAAGGATTTCTGAGAACTTCATGACCCAGTTATCTGAGGGTTTGAATTTCCTGAAAAAGTGGTTTGCACGATCACGTTTTCTCATTGAAATACAGTTGCAATATTAACCCCTGAATCTATTCAGAACTACATCCTAGATGTATTTGCTGTACAACATATTATCGTAATAGTTGTTGAGGGCAATTTCAGCAACAGTAGAAATATGGTCCTCAGAAATCTCTGATATCCCACTGGTCTTTCTAATGTACTTTTCTGGCCAGCAAATTAACTTACTATAACTTATGAACTTCAAATTGAGTCTAATCACATTCAAATTGGGATTAAACAAATTCAAAATGAGAATAAGCAACTTCAAAATGGTACACACAATCGAATTGGGAATAAACACATTGAAAATACGACTAAACAATTCAAAAATAGTTATCACAATCAAATTGGAATCAAACGCATTCATATTGACACTTAACAATTCTATATTGAAAAAAAGTCGTTTTGTGTTTAATTTCATATTTCGAGAGAATTATTCTGAAATACCTGAGAATCGAAATGGGGAAAAATTTTTCATAACAATGCAGAGGTGTATATGAATTTATGAATGATTTCGTTGAAAAATGTGAGAATCAATACTTTTTCTCTTCCAGTCTGGATCAAAAATAAACTAGAAAATTCTTTAAATAACTAAGAAGAAAGACTTGCGCACAAAGTGGTCATAGGCCAAATCCGGCCAAATCCATTCGAAAACTTGTTGCGTTACAATAGAAAATGAAATGACACTTCGAACATTGTAGCAAATTATTTTCATGAAAGTCTTCAGAATCGTGAAAATTCTCTGATATATAAAAAAAAAAGAAGATTTGATTGTTTCGTCCCATTTTAAATGTGTTTATTCCCAATTCGATTGTGTTCACCATTTTGAAGTTGCATATTCTCATTTTGAAATTGTTTAATCCTAATTTGAATGTGATTCGTCTTAATTTGAAGTTGAAAAGACTCCAAACCAATCTCTTTTCATTGTCCGATCGATCGATAAATTCGGTTGAATCTACTGTTTCCAACCTAGTTTCTATCTAATAAATCGTAGGAAAGTTAGGCTTTCTCGTTTGTTTAGGTTATAGGTGTGCTGATAATTCAAATTCACAAATTTCTCTGGTGATGTTTGACCCTGTAGTCCAGTCAATCTAGACTTTGGTGAACACAAAAAGTCGAAGTTATCCCAGACGGCACAGAAATATTCCATTCATATTCAGTGAATATACCTCTGGCATATTGAAATATTCCAAACATAGGACCAGGAATATCCAAGGTCCCCATGAAAGATCTGCCAGGAATATCTCATGATCTTCAAAAATATATCCATGGCATATGCTATACAAATTCATCTATAAAATATTTCCCTTACATATGCTGGCAATATCTTTTTTCTTCTGATTTGTCCGTGCCATATGCTGGTAATATCTTTGTATATATATATATATATATATATATATATATATAAATATATGTAAATTTTTGTAGCGGTACTGAATGAGAATGCTTTGATTACATTGTTTTAAAAAATTTACTACAGTTTTAAGAATATTTTGTACAATAACATACATTAACAAAATTATCACAATAAATTATAAAAATGAACATAAAGTAAAAATATAAATATAAATGAACTAGGTATTTTACAAAACAAAACAGGACATATAAACTCCGAATAAGTAAAAATTAACATTTGATGAATGAAACTAAAAAAATAGGGAAAACACAATGAAGTTTTATCTTAAATGTTATAAATATTGAACTGTGAACTTCAATTATTTGGTTTGTGAACTAGCATATTATGGGTCGGTTTCACAAAACTTTAATTGTGCGATCAAAAAACCTCACATAAATTAGAACCAATCGAATCACTCGTTTTGAAATTTCCACGAATCGTGGTGGCTCCAGTTAATTTAACGGTATTAACATAGTTTTGTGAAACCGACCTTATATCTATATCAGCACCTTAGAGTTAAAGTGTGTTAAGTCACATTTTTTTCAGACACGACCTATCTACAATATTAGATTCACATTAGTAAATTCTAGCTAGTGGAACACATTTTTGACTCCCTAGGTATACGAAGACGCCAAGTAATGGCAGTACACATTCTTTGAAACAATTATCGAACTGAAAAATCTCTCATTTGTGTAATTTTGATACTGTGACTTGACACACTTCACCTCTATGGTGCTGATATAGATATCCGGGTTTCTAACGTCCTAAGCCTCGCGGTTCCTAGTCTCTAGCCTCTTCTGTCCACACCCATTCTCCCGGTCTCTCAGTCATTGTCTTCTGTATGCCACTCATCTGGGTAGCTTTTTGTCTTCCTCGCCTTTTTCTTTCTCTCGGTACCTATTTCAGAGCAAGCTGGGAATTCTTTGATCTGACTTTCTCTCATCTAGCAGATTTGGCCCTGAAAAAAACAGTGATTCTAAGATTTTCAAGATAATAGGCTGTCTACTGCTACAGTAATATCTGTTCTGATTATTTAATATTTATAAACTTACTCTGAATTTTAGTGTTGGCAATTTATATCGAGGCAACCCTCCTTCTCGAAGATGATCCCTCTTTTTGATTTTTTGGGTCTAAATCCGTACCGATGCCACTAATATTTTCGACCTGTTCGGCCTTTTTGCATGCCGGAACAAAATTACGATACACAGCTTGGCTGAGACTTACACCCGAGAAGTTCCTCCACTCATGCTCTTGTAGTTGTTACGTTACGTCCTCAATTCTTTGACCTGAAAAAAACTTAAATATACATAATCAAAGATAAAGCACTGACAAAGTGAGTTATACCCAAAGTGATTGGCATATTACGCAAACCTTTTTCAAGCATTCCAAATATAAGAGTACCTACCAACGCCGATTTGATATTCACGCTCCTCCAATAATGCTCTTGTCTGTCTGTCTAATCTTTTATGATGTGCTTGGCTGCATCACAAACTATTTATTATATAATACTCAAACAATAACATATTTTCAACTCCAAACACAATTTAATAATTTTTCAATAAGACTCTTTCAACTCATGGAGCTCCATGAGTCATCTCACCTCTCACCGTGACGTAACGAGTGTGACGATCAGGCTTCGTACACATTAGGCGTTTGGCGTTGCGTTTAACGCGCGTTGGCAGCGTACACACTGCAGCGTTAGTTCGGCGTTAGATCAGCGTTGTATTTTATTAATTAAGGCGAGCATACCGTACTAGTTCAGTAAATACTTCAAAAATGAATGCCGAAGTGATTCGGTGTGTGTGTTTCATCTACGGTCGATATAAAAGGCGATGCCAAAGACAAAAAAAAATTGAGTTTACCCAATTTCACGCGATAAACTAATGCATGGAAGGTTCCAAATACTGTATCCAAAATTACGGCAACATTGATCGAAGTTTTTCAATTATGTCAGAATGTCTGTCACATAATTTGATGACCCACTTAATATGATCAAAGTGGATAGTAAATCAACCACCTCCAGAGAGACAATATCTCCAGAAGAAAAACTTGTTGTCACTTTGAAGTTCCTACTTTTGAATGGAAAAATAAGAAACATTTTTTCAAACTGATCTAAGCTTTCTGATTGCTGGCTTCGTGATGATTCCCACCCTGTCTGCAGTGGCGTTCGAGCTCTAGTCCACTGCTGAGAAGTCTGTGTTGATGCTAATAGGTTTGTTCGCGGGTCCAATTCCGAACCGGTTCGTTACTAAGTTCAGAATTAATAAACTAGGCTATATTTCCGACCAGATTCTGATCTTACCTCATTGCGAACGTTCTTGGAATCAAAAAAGCTCTGTGTGTTTATTTTTATGATACAATTCCTTAGCTATATTGGTCAGACGAAAATGTTGAATAATCGGGCATCGTTAAAGTCTAGGAGCACCACTTCAAAATATGCTATATTCTCGGGACTTCATCAACTCTTGATATTTCCTACAGATCTCCGTCACTTGACGATTAATTATGAATAAAAGATACGAGACAAAACAACAAAACAAACACAGGTAAGAATCAATTTAGAACTACAGGTTCTTGCTTCAACCTCGGAACTCTTGGAACCGATTCGTTATCGGTGTAAGTCGATCTGCGCTTGTGCATAGTTTAGAAAGCTATTCTAAACAATGTCTTGAGAAGAGTTCTGCAATGGTTCGGAACTCGACCCGCGAACAAAGCTAATATCAACATAGTTATACGCTTCTGGATTTATTGAGGAATATGGAAATTGATATGCTTGATGTGTTGTTTTCGTTTGAGGAATTTGTGCTCTTTGAATGATATTGAGCAATTCACTTTTCCTTGAAAGGCGTCGGTTCTTGGGTACTTTTTTCATTTCACTGTACAGGGTGGACAAAATTGGTGAACTAGAATTTTTTAACCGAAAGAGATAGAGGAAAATGAATCACACTTTACGGTCGTCTTTTTTAGAGAAACTGATAAATCCATCAACTGCATTCCTCTTCTTTTGTTTTCGAGGCTAAAATTGAAATTTGGGAGATTTCAATTTCGGTCTTCCTTTTCTGAATGTGCTAGGATGTTAAATGAAAACATCATACAGACACTTTTTTCATAGCAATCCAGTAGTGTATGTTTTCCTAAGAGGAAAAAATACAACTTCATCTTATAGCATAAATAATCAAGGAAGCCTATTGGGAAAAAATATAGTTTGCTATTATCCAATAGCAAACTATATTGGGAAGCCTATTGGTAATAAAAAAAATGTCTGTATAATGTTTTCATTTCGACATCCGAGCACAAACAGAAACGGAGAAAATGACCGAAGTTGATATTTTGGACTGAAATTCGAAAACAAGAGAAGATGAATAGGAATGCAGTTGATGACATTATCAGTTCCCCCTAAGATTTTCTTTTTATCTGGAACTTTTCCATGAAAATTTCAACCATCTCTTCCGAATTCCTTTTTTTTCACTATTTTATTTTTATATTCGGGACTCGTCATGTCACACCAAGCTGGTCTTTTTGAACCTCATCAATAAATAAGTCAGTATCTAAATTCCATTTTCATTTTCAAATTAGTTACAATCGTCATGAAAACGCACGTTGAAGTGTGTACGACTGCATAAGAACACATGTATCTCGAAACGCCCACCTGACGCATATTCAACGCGCGCTTCAAAAAATATCTTGAAACGCACGTTTTCCGGGCGTTGGATACAAACGCTCGTTTTGCATGTGTACGGGTACATAAGAGCACTTGTTTTTCGAAACGCGCGCTAGCAAGAAGCGTGTTTCGAAACACCTAATGAGTACCCGGTCGAATATCCTCAAACGCACGTTTTACGAGCGTTGGATCAAAATCGCGCGTTTGCATGTGTACGGATACATTGGAGCCCTTGTATTTTGAAACGCGCGTTTGGCTAACGCGCGTTTCCTAACGCCTAATGTGTACATGGTCTCATTCTGGAACGCCAAACTGCTAACCACAGAACACAAATATTCTCAATCCAAGAACACAAAACCTTTCATTGTATCAATCATATAAATGATTTACAAATCATATAATATCATATAATCATTTATAATAAATAGTTTCAGGCTTTCACGACCGGATATATTGACATTAAGAGAGTCTTCCGGGGTTATTGGCCGTGGTCTATTAGGAATTATTTCACCTAACGTTTCGCCCACAACTGCGGTAGGCATCTTCAGAGGATTCTTGGTCTTAGATTGTAACTCGACCGCTGAATTTCCGAAAGTGATGCTGGATTCGATCCGTTGGCCCCCCTTATACCCTGATCATTGGCGGGAGAAGGTAGTGGGTTTACGCGCGCGATGTTTATTGGTCCATCGCTTCCACTTCGTATTGGCTTGATTTTAGTCTTTTCCAACACCGGCAACCATGCGCTATGTACCAAAGGAGTTTCCTCCCTTCTGTTCATATTGTTCTTATGTTTATATATCTCAATGGCTTCCATGTTCATCCTAGGATAGAAACTTTTGATGTTTGAAATAGCTTCTGCTTTTGAGAAAACAATATTGTGTCCATCTGTCAGAGCATGTTCCGCTACTGCGGATTTTTCTGTCTGATTTAGTCGACAGCATCGTTCATGCTCCTTAATTCTCGTATTGATACTTCGCTTCGTTGTACCAATGTAGACTTTGCCGCAGTCACAAGGTATCCTGTAAATACCGGGTTGAGAGAGTGGGTCGACTTTGTCTTTGGTAATTCTGATCATTTGGCCAAGTTTTTGAGTTGGCTTATAGACAGTCTCTATATTGTGGCCCTTTAGTATTCTACCGAGAATTGGTATAAGCCAACTCAAAAACTTGGCCAAATGATCAGAACTACCAAAGACAAAGTCGACCCACTCTCTCAACCCGATATATACAGGATACCTTGTGACTGCGGCAAAGTGGTACAACGAAGCGAAGTATCAATACGAGAATTATGGAGCATGAACGATGCTGTCGACTCAATCAGACAGAAAAATCCGCACTAGCGGAACATGCTCTGACAGCTGGACACAATATTGTTTTCTCAAAGGCAGAAGCTATTTCAAACATCAAAAGTTTCTATCCTAGGATGAACATGGAAGCCATTGAGATATATAAACATAAGAACAATATGAACAGAAGGGAAGAAACTCCTTTGGTACATAGTGCATGGTTGCTGGTGTTGGAAAAGACTAAAATCAAGCCAATACGAAGTGGAAGCGATGGACCAATAAACATCGCGCGCGTAAACCCACTACCTTCTCCTGCCAATGATCAGGGTATAAGGGGGGCCAACGGATCGAATCCAGCATCACTTTCGGAAATTCAGCGGTCGAGTTACAATCTAAGACCAAAAATCCTCTGAAGATGCCTACCGCAGTTGTGGGCGAAACGTTAGGTGAAATAATTCCTAATAGACCATTTATAAGTTGGTAAATAACTTCATCGATTGCAAATATCTGTTACAAAAATTGAAAATAAATTGCAATCCTGTGGTGTTAAGATCGAGAGAACTTTTTCATATTCTTTTTGCTTCAACCAACTATAGTTTGAATGGACCATTGATGAGAGCACAGCGTCTGGCAAACGCCTGTGAGGTTGACATTTTTCTGGTAACCATTTTTTATCTGAAAACATACTCCGAATCCCAAGAGCTGTATTGATGGTTGAGAAAATTATATTGGTGATGTATTCCATTATCAAATTAATTTTTCTGTAGATTGTGTCACAGTTAAATCAGAAATTCTTTAATGGTATATGCTAATTTTGGAGTTCTGAACATATTCGTATTCATGTTGACGATTTTTCAAAATAGGCTCGAACAATTTTCTTGTTAATGTTTTTTTTGCTATGTTATTTCTAATTCTCATGTATATTTTCTAAAATTGTAAAGTGGCATGGCCGTTTGATCAAATAAATAAATCATTGATTCCATTGTTTACTCAGTTTAATAAGTAAGATCAAATTATTAGGCGAATGAAAGTGTTATTTTTTTAACTTGAATACAACTATAATTAACTATTAACTTCATTATAACTGCGATTCCTTGAATCGCCTCCAATATAGAAAGTTTGTAGTTCTTTAACAGTTCACTGGAAAATAGCAAACTCATCAGTTATTTATGAGTTCAGAACAAAAGCAAAATCGAGGTAGTGGTAGTACCTACACTTTAAAAAAATATTGTTCAAAAAGGGTTTTGTAACGTTTGTAATATTCCGGACATCTTGGGGAAGCGAGTTGGACAGATTAAGAAAATTCGAACTTATAGATATTATTATAAATGCAAAATTACCCGATCACGTTACAAGTGAACCCTTGATAAACTTTGTCAAAAAATTCAGTGAAAGAACGAGCAAAAAAAGTGATGGCATAAGTGAAAGTGAAAACCTTGATAGAGTACACAAGTTGAACACACCATAGACAGAATATCTAAATCTACAAATAAAATACCTTCAGGAGTTACTGACCGAATCAAGAGACAAAAACAATATTTTGAAGCAAAATAACAGCTTACTATAAGAGAAAATTCAGGTAATAGAAAACAAACAAGAAATTCCCACAAAAAATCAGGTAAACAACAAGAAAGACATTCCACAATCTAATACACCAGAAATACCATCTAACACCTACGGAGTAGATTCCTTTACATATGCCAAAGTTACTTCAGCTATGGGACAAAAGATGGCAGGGCACGGAAATTATCAGACGCAAAAATCACAAAATGACAACCAATCTAACCTTAACCCAATTCAAAACAAACAAATACGTCACAAGAAAATGTTTTGAAACTAAGATGTCTAAAAACATGGTGTAATAACTTGTCATTTTTTGCCATGGATTGACATTCTACCAATTTTGGGGACACCGGCGAAGTTTCGTGGCGGCGCCACCATGTCAAATTTGACATATGGTTGAGGTCATTTTAATTTCCATGATTGAAAATGAGAAAAATATGCAGAAATTATCTAATGTGGAATAAGAATGTTGAATATTCATTCATAAAAAGTCGAATGCTAATCTAATAAAGGTAGGTAGATTTTAAATAGCCAGTTGTTTTGTTGTTTTATATATCATCTTGGTATAATTTGCAGCGACTTGTTTATTGGTCAGTTAATTGTCATCTGCAGAATTTGGTAGATAACCGTTGTTTCTGTTAAGAAGCCATTGAGACAGACAAACATTTACTTTGCAATTTTGAAGTTGTTCATTGGAAAACAACACTTTCACAACTTGATTCATGTTTCCAGAAACCAGTGCAAGTGATGGATGTGGCACCAAAGAAGTTGTTGAGACTCTGCTGCTTGACTGGTGAACAGCCTAGGGTTGCTTAATAGATTTTAATATCAAAGTGTTTTCGAAGTCTGCATCCAGTGCAACCCTTATTAACCTCCCGGTAACCGACCCCCCTTATAATCTAATCTCATCATTCATCACAAAGTTATATGGAAAATTGTTGAAGCTTTGAGACAGGTAATATTAAAGGATGCATATTTCAGGGGATCTCAAAAAGGCCTATCAAATCTTCTTTAAGTGAATCATTTTCAGATAACCTAAATTGCTGTTATGGCAATAGCTGAAAGAAAAGTACCAGTTTTTTAGGAGTAGATTGCTTTTTTTGAAGAAGTTATTATCAGCTTGAATTCATAATCCTTGAGAGACTCAGTGTTTGTTGATATGCTCAGAGTAATTGGGACTACCAAACAAGGCAAACAGGATTTGTACATGAAAAAGTGATGCCCCAAAATGACAGAGTTCACTCTGTTGGACAACCAATTTAGATAAATACTATAGAAGTTGACTAGATCTGTATAATATATTGCTGTATCGTACCTAAGATTTCTAAAAAACATCCTAATTGTCAAGTCGGGAAAAGTGTTGCCTAGTATTCGGGGTGGTTCGGCCTGCGCCGGAAGTAAACAAAGGTTGCCATCTTGATATTCATTCATTCTTCTGCGTACCACCGAGAGATCGTAGTGTAGCAAGAAAGTTATTGTTTTGAGATTTTACGTCGCGAAAAACCAAGTCATCATCTAACGAATCGTCTGATCATAGAAGTGATAAGTGTTCGGAGTTCTTATCAGAATTATTGTCTGTTCGCCGGAGTACCATCCAATAAACAATCTTCTGATACGAAAGTTGAGCAACTTGAGTGCAGTGCCCTTAATTAGGTACTGAATTTCGACCACAGCATCCACGACGCCAGTTCAGAGGAGAATTTACTTTCTCTCCCTCCTTATAACCCCTTCTCTGTCGCTGAAATTGTGGGTGACGGATTCTCGATTCAACAAGTAGAGGTAAGTGCACTCATTTAGTTGCTCATCTATCATCTGAAATTGGGGCCAGTGGTATTTCACTGGAACCGTTTATTGGTGCCGAAACCCGGGAATTTATTTAGATTAGATTGAGAAAATTCAACCTTTCGAGTTTTATTCTTCTGATAATTCAATCGTGAATTAACTCGTCTATCTCAGTCGTAATCAGTCTCGCCATCTGTTTCTTATTTTCGTCAATAAGGGATTATCGTCTGTTCGTTTTCCACTGTCATCTGCTTACTTCACAGCGAATTCTTCCCGAATAATTCTTTTAGCTACCGGGGCTGTTCCGAAATTAAAATGCCGCCAAAAATTTCGATATCTGAATTCACCGTTAAACGCGAAAACGCCTTTGCGGCAGCTACGACGCTGCTCAAATTGATCCAAGGGTTGACCACTGAGGCAGATGTGGCCAACATGTGCCTGACGGAACTGTCGAAGGTGGAGAGGGCCTTCAAGGAGGCTGACGACTCGATCGTCAGGATCAACTCCCAGTTGGAAGAGCCGGAGCGGGACGAATCACCGTCGAAATTTGCCGCATTTTTCGAAGTTTGCCTGCAGATCCGCGCCGCCCACAGTCAACATCATCCATGTCTTCGGCCTCTGCTGATTTCCCCATTCCTCGGGTAGAGTTGCCTCGCTTTCATGGCAAGGTCGAGGAATGGCCCAGCTTCATCGCGTTGTTCGATGCCCTTGTGCATCAGAGCAGCTCTCTGGCTCCGGTCCAGAAATTTCATCTGCTGTCGTCTGCACTATCTGGTGAGGCGGCGTCTGTGATTTCCGGCTTTGAGCTGAGTGCCGTGAACTACCCCCTCGCGTACCAGGCCCTGTATGACCGATACCAGAACCCTCGTCGGTTGGCGAATTTGTACATTGACCAAATTTTGGATTCGCGGCCTTCATCTGTTTCCTCTCTACCTCAGTTGAAACAGTTTGCGACGACGCACAGCAATGCCATCAACGCCCTCAGGGCATTGCCTATCCCCGATTTGGCCGACTATCTGCTGTTCTCGCTGGCGTTGCGCAATCTGGACGTGCCATCTCGTCGTCTGTTCGAAGGGCAGTTATCCTCGGATGACTTCCCTACCCTAGCTCAATTGCTTGAGTTTACCACTCGGCAGTTGCGGGTGCTAGAGAGCACGTCAAGCATCTCATCCCGTCCACCTGCGCCGAGGAATCCGCCGAGATCCCAGTCGCCAGCAGGCTCATCGTCTATGCCTTCCTCTGCTGGTACCTCTTTTCGTCATCTGGCTTATGCCGGTGCACGTCCCCCTCCATCTTCGGGTTCGTCCTCCTCGTGCGTGTTCTGCTCAGCGGGTCACTCCATTCGCCAGTGTCGCGAATTCAAGGCCATGACTGTCCATCAGCGAAGAGCCTTCGTTACTGAGAGGCAGTTATGCCGAAACTGCATGTCGGCATTCCACGCCACTGGTGGGTGCAGTTCAGACCAGCGCTGCCGCACGTGCGGAGGACGTCACCACACGATTCTGCACCTGGCACCTGCGACCCTTACATCTACCGACACGGCATCTGCGGCCACTTCGTCTGCGGCCACTACATCTGTGGCCACTGCATCTGAGGATACCTCACCTGCTGCCACTACGCCCCCTGTCGCTTCCCACACCGACGAGGGATCCTCCTCGACGGACCAGCGTCCTTCTTCGCCCTCTGGGTCTTCAGCGCCTTCAACTCGTCCTGCCGCCGCTCGGCGTACCGGAGTGAGGGGGAAGCTGCGGGGTTGTGAGATGGGCTCGCGTGGGACCCCTAGGGCGGTTGGCGCCACGTCTGCTCGAACTCCGCCCAATTCATCTGGAGGTAGATCCGAGTGACTTTCTGTAACTCCATCTCCTCGTCTGTTCTCTTCTTGTCATCTGTTTTCATCCCTCCGATCCTACTTGCGTCAGACCAAGAGTCCTGACTATCTCATGCCTACCGCTTGGATCCGTTTAGATAACAAGCGGAATGTTGTCTTTGGCCGCGCCCTTATCGTTTCAGGCTGCCAACATACCCTCATCACCCGAGCCTGGGCCACCAGGTTACGTCTACGCATTCATCCTGAAGCTATTCGACTTCGAACTTTAAGCAACACAGATCTGTTTCGCATCCAAGGGTACGCATATGTCCGTCTATGTCACCAAGGGGACCCTCCTCATCTTATCATCAAAGCCTACGTTATTGACAGCCACGTAGACCCCCTTCCTGTTCAGGCGTTCAACGGCCGCTGGCCTGAGTTTCAGCACTTCCACTTGGCAGACCCCCTCTTCTATCTCCCTCGCCCCATAGGAATGTTGATTGGCTCAGATGTGCTGCCTCATCTCATTCTTTCAGACGCGTTGCGCCCGTCGTCTGAGCTTCCGGGAGCATTATTTACCACCTTAGGTTGGGTACTCTACGGGTCGTATGCTCGTCATCGCAAGGCGACCAAGCACGTTCCTTTTTCGGCCGATTCGCTCAGTAATCACCCTCGCCGAATCCTAAGCACCCATCAGCCCCCTGCCTGAACATTACACATTCGTCTTCTGCCATGTCATCGTCTGTTACATCTTTTCCATCGTCTTCTCAGCCTGACGCCTCCCGCTCTTTGGCTGCTTGCATTCCTTTTTGTGACAAGATTGAACTTTCCGATTCATCTCCCCCCGTCTTGCCCTCTGCCATCATGAGTCCTTCTGCCGTCCCTAATCTTCAAACTGTTGCTTCAAGCTCCACGCAGCAGCCGGACCAGGAACTTGTAATAAACTGTGTTGTTTGATTAATTTTGACCTTTTGCTCTCATTGGGCATAGATGGAGAACCATCTCAGGAAAATAAAATTAGCCGTGTTACTTGTACTACGTCTATTTCTCGATTCATTGTTCTACAAGTAAAATCATTCACCTATGCTTTCGACCTACTTATTGACAATTTGTTGTATCATCAGTATGTGGATACACGGAAGACAATGGTGTGAAAAGGGGATTGGACTCTAAGGAATTTCAATATTTTTGTTTGAACAATAACTAAGATTACGAGTCCATCACACCTCCCCCGGTTAAATAAAAAAAAGTTTTTTTTTTTTTTTTGATAGTAATGATAATGAAAATTCAAAAAAACAATATTGACACAATTGGTAAACCTCAACACACTTAACTCACTAAATAAAACCTATAATTATATATATATTATTTTTCATTACATATTTTATTGAATAAACAACTTAACCCTATTTTTATGAATTTCACTAGTCTTATTACCTATCTTAATAACTATATTAGGGCCCTTATCTTCTAACACAGCGAACGGTCCTTTAAAAAGTTCATCATTCTTGTTTCCCGCTGCATCATTTCTTACCAATACACTTTCGCCAATTTTGAAATTCATGTCCTTTCTAGATTGATCTAGTTTTTCTTTTCTTTTAATTTTTGAGGTTAACAAATTATTTGACGCATCATTCCATGCCCTTTGCAATCTATATTTCAATTCGAGTGGGTAATTTTCAAATGTATATATTGGATCCACTCTGTTCAAAAGATTGGAGGGTAGTTTGCAACTTTTCCCAAATACTAGTTCGAAAGGGGTGTATTTTGTATGAGTGTGAACAGTATTATTATAAGCGAAGCACCAATATTGAATCCAAGAGCTCCAAGAATCTGGATGGTTTTGACAATGCACTCGCAAGTACGCACCTAAGTGTTTATGAGTATTTTCAATAGAGCCAAGTGATTCATGATGATATGCTGTCGAATTGATATGCTTGACTTTGAGTAGTTCACATGTGTTTTTGAAAATACCGGAAGTGAACTCAGTTCCCTGGTCAGTGGCAATGACCTCTGGGATACCATACTGTAGTATTAAATTTTCAACAAATGCCTTAGCAACACATTTACCCTGAGTTGCAGGAAAGTCCATTAAATTTAATACTACCTCAATTCTCCATTAAACGGAGTATCCATGTCAACCGTCTATGGATATTTCCTTTAAGGGAGAATTAAGACGGCATTAAATTTCAATGGACGTTCCTGCAACTCAGTGTTAGTTTCTTTACTTGGTAAAGCATAACACCCTACAAATTTTGTTAATTCACACTGAGTAGTAAGAATATATTTATTTTCAGATATATCGGTTGTAAGTGGACCCACGAGATCTAGAAATACCTTTTGAAAAGCTGAACTTCTAGTTGTTGTGATTTGAAGCGGTTGTTTCGTTATGATTGAATTCTTATATTTTTGACAAGAATGACATCGTTTGACATAGTCGACTATGTCTTTTTTTATGCCTGGCCAAAAATAATATCGTCTAATTTTGTTGAACATTCTATTGATCCCAGCATGGCCTCCAGTGGGAAGAATATGAAAGTCATTCAGTATTAATTGTTTACTGTCATTATCTTCAATTTTCTGGACGTCCTTAATAATACAAATTTTCAAATTGTTTTCTTCAATTTCCTTCCTTGCGTTAGCTAACACCTTTATTAAATTTTCGGTACCTTCGTTTTTCGTAATGAATATCTCTGTTATTCCATATTTATTCAAGATGAATTTCAAGTCTGTCAACGAAGTCCCTAAGGCAATCAGCGTTGATCCAGAATCTTGTTTCATTAAAAATTTTTTGTTCTCAATGTCGTATACAAAGTCATTAAGTTTGAAATATTTATTATTGTCGCGACTTTTATTTAACTTATTGATGAAGGATTTGTCTACAATCGGTATTAATTCCAGGGATTCTAGTGGTTTTTTCAATAATTCCACAATTCCAGGGTGATCAGGCCTGTAATCGTGCGCTAGTTCACTAGAATTGTCTTCAACGTTATTCTTTGAACTGTCAGTAGCTTTTAATTTTGCTCTCGTCATAACGAGCACTTTATCATTGTTTGCTAAGTCTTTTAAATTCTGTGAGTCTAATGTTATTCTTGATAATGAATCTGCCAAGATATTATTTTTTCCTTTGATATATTCGACCGTAAAGTCGTATTACTCTAATATTAACCGGAATTTTGTTAATCGACTAGATGGGTTTTTCATGCCAAATAAGTAAATGAGAGGGCGGCAGAAAATTTTGAATTTTCTGCCGTAAAGGTAAGGCCTAAATTTTTTGACTGTCCAAACAATAGCTAATAACTCTTTTTCTATTGTGCTATAATTTTTCTCAGCTGGATTTAATGATCTGCTTGCATAAGAAACCGGTCTGTCATTGTCATTACACAAAATTGCCCCTAAAGCCACTCCTGAAGCATCGCATTTTAAAATGAATTGTTTGTTTTCTGAAAAATCTGGAAATTGTAAAATTGGAGGTGATATCAAGGCAGTTCCAATGTTTCGAAGGAATTTTGACATGCGGCTGTCCATTGAAAAACTACCCCTTTTCGCGTTGAGAAATTTAATGGAGAAGCAGTTGTAGCAAAATTTGGTATGAATTTCCGATAGTAATTAGCAGATGCAACAAATCTTTTAACTTCCTTACCATCTTTCGGGAGGGGATAATTTTGCATAGCCCGTATTTTTTCAGGATCTGGAGAAATTCCTTTTGAAGTAATAACGTGGCCTAAATATAAAATTTCTTTTTTCAAAAATTCATACTTGATGGGATTTAATTTCAAGTTTACTTCTCGAAGTCTTTGGAATACTTTTATCAAATTTTGATTATGATCTTCCAAACTATTGCCAAATACTATCAAATCATCTAGGTAAATGAAACAGATATCATAATTGAGACCTGACATGGCTATAGTCAAAGCTCTTGAAAAGGAACTTGGGCTAGTTTTCAGACCCATCGGTGCTCTGGTCATCTGAAATTGACCCCGATCCGAGGTGAAAGAAATATAAGGTCTAGAAGCATGATCTAATTCTAGTTGATAATAGCCTTGGTACAGATCCAAATGTGTGAAATAAGTCGCTCCTGATAGTGAATCCAAAATTTCTTCTATACATGGCAAGGGGAACTTATCATCTTCGATCCGTTTATTCAATTGCCGGTAGTCGATAACAATTCTCCATTTTTTATTTCCATCAGGCCCAGTTTTCTTTGGCACAATTTGTAATGGAGCTGACCATTGTGAATTTGAGGGTTCAATGATATTGTCTGATAATAATTTTTCTATTTGTTTATTTATTTCCGTCTTCTGAGCGTGCGGTAACCGATACGGTTTAATGTAGGCAGGTGATGCACCTGGCTGCAATATAATCTTTTGTTTACAAACATTCGTGACCGTCAGATTATCATTTTTGAGGTGAAATATATCTGCGTATTTCGCACAAATTTTATGAATTGATGTTTTCTCTTCTTTATTCAGATTCGATACATTAATTGAATGGAAAAATTCCTCAATACGATCTACTGTCATATGTTTTTCATCGAATTCACAAATCGAATAAAAATTCAGAGGTTCGACGTATGGCTTGAAATTTCTTATTTTTATTTCTTTTTCGTTCGTATTTAAAAACCTGATAGGAATATAATTATCTACTGGTCTGCTAATGCAACCGGCAACGAAAACTCCTTCGCAGATTTGTTCTGGTATAACAACACAATCTTCGGTACTATCGCATTTTAAATATTTTATTATTTCACATCTAGCTGGAATTGCAGTAGTTACATCATAATCTGATTCAAGTTGTAAACAGATTCTTTCACCACGAACTTTTTAACTCATTTTGAAATCTTCATAATCAATTGCAGCTGAAAATTTTGTGAAAAAATCTGATCCCAACACTCCATCTACATTTTCTATGAAATGCTTCATTACAATAAATTCATGAAATAGATTTACGCCATTTATTTCAAGACTGACACCAACGTTACCCAAGGAAAATACGTATCCTGCGACACCTTGTACTTTAATTTTCTCTCTTTCATCTACTCTAAAATTGCCATCCAAGCTTGACTCAAAAATCACACTAGCAGTCGCACCTGTGTCTAATAAGAATTTCAAAACATTCGCTCCATTTCTCATACATACGTAATTTAAACCATTCATACTTAAAATAGTTACATGTTTTTTATTAATTTTGTCTGTTTTCACGAAAAAACAAATCGTTATTTTCTTGGGTTGCGGTTGATGCGTTCGGAGTTTCTGAATGTCCTTGAGTTTCTAGGAAAAAGGACCTTTGATTATAATTATTTCTGAGATATCTAGATCCTCTATTAGAACCACGACCCCTATTGACTCTACCGCGAGAGTTTTGGTGATAAGAATTGGTTGGGTTGTTTCTGTTATTGGATGAATTATTATTAATTGCTCGAGGGGGATAATTTCCACGTTGATTGAATTGCTTGGAACCGCGAAAGTTTCTAGTACTGCGTTTGTTTCTAGTTGAATATTGAAATACTTGTTCAGAAGCACCGGTTCTATTAGAAATCTCTTCGTCTTTAGCTCCGCTAATAGCATCTTTTAACGAGGAATAGTTACGTGCTTTAATAATGGTTCTTAGATTCGGATCTCGTAATCCGTTTGCGAAAGCCGTTATTGCTAATTTCTCATTAATTTGGGGAAGACATTTCAGAGCATTTTTATCACCGTCAGCTTGTGATATTGTAATATTCAACATCATTTCTTCAATTTCTTGACCGAATTCATTTATGGATTTATGTTTCTGTCGTGCCGAGTGTAATGATGCAGAAAGTGCTGATGCAGATTTTTTTGATAATAAATGTTCAGAAATGTCGTTCAGAAGTCCTTGAACACTCTGATAATCAGGATTTAATCGAATTTTGGCTGCTTCGGTTAGTTTAGTTTTTAAAACAAACCTTATGAGGAGTTGCTTACCTGCATCGTTTAATAGAGATTCGTACAATTCGATTGCGTCTATCAATCGGCGAGTGCCATTTTCCGAACCATCCATGCTTGGAATTAAACTAGTTGCAGTTTTTAAATCAAAATTCTCACTCATTGTTGATATTTGTGTTGGAATATCTGTAATTTGACTTGAATTATTGCTACTAGAGCCGTTGGAATGATGTACCAAATTAGACAATTTCAACCTAGATAGGTTAAAGTAACAAATATATCAGTTTGAAGTCGTTCTAATTTAAACAATCAAAAGCTGAAATTTTTCTTTAGCCTCTGGTTCTAAATATTTTTCATTGACCTCTTTACGAATTTCCTCAACACTTGTTTTTAAATCCTCTAACTTACTTAAATATCTTTCTGTTGTTCTAGAATCTTTTCTCCTATCGTTATTATATTTTCCTAAATTGGTATGAAATTTGGAAAATTCGTCATATAAAATTTTTAGACTTTCGAATTTGCTCATTCAAAGAACCTTAATTATACGAGTTTAGGATGTAGTAGGTACATAAATGGATTTAAATTAGAATTAGGTAAAATATAGCACATAACACTTGAACACTTTGTACTCACGCACTTTCTCTTTGTTTTTTACCACACCATTTTTTTTTTTCAGTTCCTGGCTGCGTCTAATTTCTGTTCTAATCTTCTTCTGAATGCGTTTCATTATCCATTGAACCATCAGGTAAATGAATACTCCCAATGAAAGAACTATTGCGATGATGGAACAAACTTCACCCATTGAAAAATTTCCGCTGCCTACCTTCGTAGATTCTCCTCCAGAGTTGCCTGCTTGAGCTATTATTACTTCTTCTTTCGATTGTAATTTTCCCATTTTGGACTTTTATTTCTCTTCTTAATTTCCCTTGATTCGAAATGGCAGGATCGCCATGTAATAAACTGTGTTGTTTGATTAATTTTGACCTTTTGCTCTCATTGGGCATAGATGGAGAACCATCTCAGGAAAATAAAATTAGCCGTGTTACTTGTACTACGTCTATTTCTCGATTCATTGTTCTACAAGTAAAATCATTCACCTATGCTTTCGACCTACTTATTGACAATTTGTTGTATCATCAGTATGTGGATACACGGAAGACAATGGTGTAAAAAGGGGATTGGACTCTAAGGAATTTCAATATTTTTGTTTGAACAATAACTAAGATTACGAGTCCATCACAAACTCAACAATATTGTTCGGCGGTTTTGGGAACTCGATAGGGTGTCTGACGCGCTTCCGTTGACCCCTGCCGAGAGGGAGTGCGAGATGTTGTATTGCGCTGAGGTCACACGTGAATCCAATGGGAGATACACTGTCGGTTTACCCTTTTCATCTCATCAACTAGGTACCTCTGTCAATGTGGCCACTAGGCAGTTTATTCGATTGGAGCATCGTCTAGAGAAGACTCCCACTCTTCGTGTTGCTTATCATGAGTTCATGCGAGACTACCCCGAGAGTGGCCATATGGAGTTGGTTCCTGAATCCTCTGATTGTCCACGATATGAGCCATATTATATTCCTCATCATCCCGTACATCGGCCAGATGATCCTCCTTCTAGAATTCGAGTGGTTTTCAATGCCTCCTGTGCCTCCGCTAATGGCAAATCCCTAAACGATATTCTGCTTATCGGCCCGAAGCTGCAGGCGGACATTTCCACCCTTCTGCTTCGCTTTCGTCTTCATCGCTTTGTCTTCACTGCTGATATTAGACAGATGTATCGACAAATTCGGATACTCCCTGAACAAAGGGACTATCAACGTATAGTCTGGCGCTTCTCCACACGGGACCCCCTCTAATATTATCGCCTGAACAACGTCACCTATGGAGTCTCGTCTGCTCCTTACCTAGCCCTTAGGACCCTTCGGCAGCTGGCTTCCTGCTGCTAGGAAGGTCTTGTTAGATGAAATTTATGTCGACGACATCTTGACAGGCTGTTCATCCGAAGCTAAAGCTCTTGAATTGCGTCAGCAAGTTCAGGATCTGCTCATGGCGGGCGGCTTTGAGTTGCGCAAGTGGGCTTCTAATCATCCTCCTTTGCTGGACGGTATTCCGTCGGAGCATCGCAGAGAATCCTCTTCCATTGATCCCATTCTTCTTGACCGTGAGCCAAGTTTCAAAATTCTGGGACTTGGATGGAACCCTTCATCTGATCACTTCTTCTACTCTGTCCGCTTAAATTCGACAGCAGTCACCAAGCGGACTGTGCTGAGTCAGATGGCTAGAATCTTCGACCCATTGGGATGGCTAACTCCTGTTTCCTTCTACGCCAAATTGTTCTTTCGTCAGCTCTGTCTCCTCCATTTGGACTGGGACCAACCTGTCTCTGATGAGGCCCAACCCTCGTGGTTGCGGTTCCAGTCCCAACTTCCCACCTTGACAGAACTCCAGATACCGCGATTCATCCCTGATACGTCTTCTTCTGCTCATCAGTTGGTTGGCTTCTGTGATGACTCTGAATCAGGCTACGCTGCAGTCGTTTACCTTCGCACCTTGGTATCCTCTGATCACTACCAGGTATATCTCCTAACGGCAAAATTCATGATTGCTCCTTGCAAGGCTATGACCCTGCCTCGTTTGAAATTATGCGGGGCCCATCTTCTTGCTAAACTCATGCACCACCTGTCCACTCGCGTGCTGCAGCATCTCAGCGCTGAGATCATGGCGTTCTGTGACTCTTCAGTGGCCTTGGAGTGGATCCGTGGAGAAAGTCACAAGTGGAAGACATTTGTTGGCAATCGGGTCGCTGAAATACAGGACCTCATTCCTTCGGATTGCTGGAGACATGTGGTGTCTGAGGATAACCCAGCTGACTGCGCTTCTCGAGGATTGATGCCTGCAGACATACATCATCACCCGTTGTGGTGGCATGGTCCTCCTTGGTTGTCTCTCGACTCATCCTTATGGCCCCTGTCCTCTGTTGATTCATCTCAAACTGCTCAGGTAGACGAGGAATCCAAACCGATCTCCACTTTAATGCTTGCAGCCATCTCCAATGAACCCACCTTGATCGATCGCTTTTCCTCGTATCTTCGACTCAAGCGAGTCACCGCCTTTTGTCGACGATTCATCTGGAATGTTCGTGGTCCAGCTTCCCTGCGATCAGGTTTTCTCTCCTCTGTTGAGCTTCAGGAGGCTGAAATCTGTTTGATACGGCTAGTTCAATCTGTCCACTTCGCTGAGAAGCTAGCTGAACTTCAAAAACCTTCTTCTCGTCACCGACTTGTCATGAAACTTCACTTGTTTTGTGACGAGCATGACATTCTACGCGTTGGGGGTCACCTTTCATCCTCTCTATTGCCATATAGACACAAACATCCGGCCCTTCTGCCGATCATTTCACTCATCTGATCATCGATGACGCCTATCTTCGTCTTCTGCACGCTGGTGCTCTGGCCACTCATTCGTTCATTCGTCGACGATTCTGGATTTTGGACGGACGTAATGTGGTGCGTAATCGTTTGCGCAAGTGCAACCGATGCTTCTCTTGCAAACCTCGTCCTCTGATTCAACCAATGGGCAATCTTCCTCCTGAGCGAATATCCTCTGCTGCGGCTTTTCTCACCACTGGCGTGGACTATGCTGGCCCATTCTATGTGACGAGTGCACGACTGCGTGGAGCCGTCAGCACCAAGGCCTATTTGGTTGTTTTCATCTGTTTCACCACGAAAGCGGTTCACCTAGAACTGGCGTCTGAGCTGTCCACCGCAGCCTTCATTGCTGCTTATCGACGCTTCGTTGCACGCCGAGGTAATCCTTCTGTTATCTTTTCGGACAACGGGACCAACTTCGTTGGGACGCACAACTATCTCCGTGATCTTGGCCGTTTATTGTCTGCTCCACAACATCAACAGAGACTTTGCGATGCAGCCTCGTCCTCCGGGACCGACTGGCGATTTATACCACCGTCTAGTCCTCACTTCGGCGGCCTGTGGGAAGCCGCTGTCAAATCAGCTAAGCATCATCTTACTCGCGTTATCGGCGAGCAAAGGCTCACTTACGAGGAGTTTCTTACTGTCTGCATTCAGTTAGAAGCCGTCCTCAATTCGCGTCCTCTGTATCTTCCATCGTCTGATCCCTCCGACTTTGAGGCCCTTACCCCAGGACACTTTCTGGTCTTTCGCTCACTCACCGCCCCTCCGGATCACGATTTCAGTTCAGTGTCTCTGAACCGTTTGTCTCGTTGGCAGTTGGTCCAGCGATTTCAGCGGGACTTTTGGAAACATTGGCGTCAGGAATACTTGCATACATTACAGCAACGTCACAAGTGGTTGCAGCCATCTACCCCTATTCTTCCAGGCACTGTTGTTATCATTCGAGATGATAGTCTCCCTCCTCTAAGGTGGAGTATCGGTCGTATATCATCTGTTTTTCCTGGAGCTGACTCCACGACTCGTGTTGCTGAGGTTGCTATTCCTTCTGAGACCATTCGACGCCCAGTGCCTAAATTGTGTCCTCTTCCAAGTCAGTAGATGGCCCTTTCGTCTGTTCCCTCCTTTCTACTGATCGTGCTGAAGGGATTCTTCAGGGCGGGCGGCATGTCCAGTCGGGAAAAGTGCTGCCTAGCATTCGGGGTGGTTCGGCCCGCGCCGGAAGTAAACAAAGGTTGTCATCTTGATATTCATTCATTCTTCTGCGTACCACCGAGAGATCGTAGTGTAGCAAGAAAGTTATTGTTTTGAGATTTTACGTCGCGAAAAACCAAGTCATCATCTAACGAATCGTCTGATCATAGAAGTGATAAGTGTTCGGAGTTCTTATTAGAATTATCGTCTGTTCGCCGAAGTACCATCCAATAAACAATCTTCTGATACGAAAGGTTGAGCAACTTGAGTGCAGTGCCCTTAATTAGGTACTGAATTTCGACCACAGCAGCCACGACGCCAGTTCAGAGGAGATTTTCCTTTCTTTCCCTCCTTATAACCCCTTCTCTGTCGCTGAAATTGTGGGTGACGGATTCTCGATTCAACAAGTAGAGGTAAGTGCACTTATTTAGTTGCTCATCTATCATCTGAAATCGGGGCCAGTGGTATTTCACTGGAACCGTTTACTAATCATACTGGATCACCTAAATATTATGTGTAGTTAGTTATCTGAGTCCATGATGTTTCAACTTGAAAAAAATCAACTAGGTGCAATTAAGAAATGGAGAAATAGTTTTAAAATAATTTCCAGAAATCTTAAGTCATTATGTGTGCAACGTCTTCTTCCTTGAAATAATTGAATGAAAATTAAAACACTAATTCATTTGAAGTTCTTGCAGGTTTATTCAAAACTTTTCCATACGTTAATGTTTCAAGGCATCGACAAAATCGGTTAGTTATAAGCGAAGTTCTTAATGAAAGATAACACATGATTGATGAATCCATTTTTCGTATTCAACCATGACCTCAAGCGCTGCTGTAGGTGTTGTAACAAACCATTTTATTGGCATAGATATGTGTACAAATGTAGAATAGCGATTTCATGATAAAGTTAAAACCAGGAGAATATGGTCCCTTCTTAATCGAATAAGAACAGGTCATGGTCATACCAATAGCATGCTTTTCGAGTGGAATTCAGTGGAACGAAACCAATAAAATCCATAATGTTTTCATCAAATTTTTTTGTTTTTGACACCTTGCATTCATCTACAAGAAGACATCCATGTTTCTCCCATATTTTCATGTCGCGTTTTTTCTTTAAACATATCAAAAACTTGTTTTTGGAATGCAAATGAGCCATCTATGTTTCTGATATATCTGAGAAAATTGAAAATTATTTGTATTATCTTTGTTGGTCAATTTTTATGATATATTTCTTTCAATAGATATTTACCTTGAAAGTGTACTCGGACAAGGTAATGGCAAAATTTTGATTTTCATGAGAATAAAAGAATATACTCAATCAATCCCAAAGCAAGGACTTCCCCAGGGTTCTCCTCTATCACCATACTTATACAACATTTACTGCTTGGATATCGACAAGACAAAAGACAACCTAGAATCCAAAACAACTATGAATACATATATATTACAATTAATTATTACCTTAATTGCACATGGCAAAACTATATTGGACACAATGGAAAAATTGAAAAAGATCAAGATTAAAATGACACAATGGATGAATAAATGGAGAATAAAAATAAACCCCAAAAAATCGAAATTTATAATATTCTATCACAAGATCAATCATAACTCGCCCACAATTTCCCTGGATTATGCAATACTAAAACCTGTACCAAACTGTAGATACCTCGGCATGATAATTGATAGCAAGCTCAACTTTAAGATGCACGTCAACTCTACTAAAAAGAATACCATTACTAGAGCTAGCCACTTTAGATCACTAACATATAAAGATCAAGGCATAGAAACAAACACTGCATCCAACATCTACAAAATGATCTGCAGACCCATTTCAGAATATGGACAGCAAATCTTGGGGCAATGCAACAAAACTACTAAGAAAATCATTGAGGTAGCAGAGCGGAGCAGTCTACGAAAAATAACAAAAATGAGACATCCAAACAACCCACTTCACAACCCCTCGAACCAATGCCTATAGAAAGAACCAACATAGAACCAATTGGATAGAATTCATAGATTGAACAAAAGATTTATCCAAAAACAGCACAACATAAACATAATTGAGCCACTTATACACAAGATGTCACCTCTTCAAGTGCCCAAAAGGAAATTACCAGAGCGGCCAATATTTGAATACTTACTGAGTCAACTGTAGGATCTTTTTCTAGTTCATAGTTTTCCTTATTGTATTCATGCACATGCTAAATTAATTGATACTATCTAATACGAATGTATAGATGGGCAGGAAGACCTAGGTCGTTAGCCCTTTGAAACATTGTTTCAAAAAAGTTTTTTACTACTACTACTACTACCCAATCAAGGGTATAACGTACACCGTTCTTTTCACAGAGACTTGAATTATAGCATGTTGCTACCATTTGCTGCTGCGTTTTTGGCAGATCTTTAATGCAAAATTCGATTTTTCCTAGTTCAGTCTTTTCAATTTTCTAATGAGAAGATCTAATTTTTTGTTTCGTTTCTTCAAATAAATATCTCTTCTATATCCTTTTTTTGGTATGGTGTACTTTATTTTCTGCATTCTTGATCTATAGTAAAATTTAGTGCAAGCCCTGCATTCATTTCCTTTTGCGGAAATAAAAATGTGGCAATATTTACTCTGAACTTTGCATATTTTGCTTTGTTAAGTATATTGATATATTTTTCCAGATCCTTGACAGTTGTTACACATTCCATTACATCAATGGCTCTATTCAATACTTGAGCCGAAATGGTTTGTTCTGTGAGACCAACTGTTCTCTCTAAGTAAGGCATATTGTTTTGTATTCCTAGTTTAGAGAATATTACATGATATTCCAATTCATGCATACTCCAGTTAGGAGGGGGGTGGATTTTCAAACTATCATTCTTGATCAACAGAAAAAGGTATGTTATGACATCAAAGTCAGTAACATCAGGAATATTCCTGTTCGGGGATGCAAGGTTTGGGAAATGGGGAACGGGATCTTGGTGGTTACTACAGGAGGAATCATGAACTGGTGGATAAGAATGGTTTTTACTGGAACTAAAAAACAAAATATTTTTCTCAATTTATTTCAATATTACTATTAGTTGAACAGTATCACAGAATAATGAGGAATTTATTGAAATACAGTATATTTCTCTGGATAACATACCTAAAAATTCAGATAAATGTATTTAAAGCTAATTAATTATTTCATTTTTTAATCTTTTTTGTTCTCAACTGCTACCATGATGTCGGCTTTCAAACTTTTTTGTCTTTAGTTGACTCCTACCGTCTGTTTTCGTTGAATTTTGCCTCTCAAATGTGTTATTCGAAACATTTATTGATGAGTAAATATATGACTAACATTTAAAAAAAAACTTACATGAGTGAAGGTAATGCATTTTTGAGCAACTTCTGTCTTCCCATGCACTCACTATCAGAATGAGTGGAACAAACAAGGAAAGAAGGAGGAAGATATTTCCCAACAGCATCCATCCACTCTTCGCTTATCATCCTAAAAATAAAAATATCTGTATATCTACAATGCCTTTTATTAGAATCAGAAAGATATACATGGAGAATGAATAATAAATCATGAAAATCTATAAAGCTGGCTAATACTTCTGATTGAGATCATGAAATCTCTTCATATAACTACATTCATTTTAATCATCCCATGCAGTACTACAATAAGGAGTAATTCTAATAAAGATTAGAAATTATATTTCCAAAAAGCAGTATTCAGTAAAATCCATAATTTTCCGATGAAGTACCAATTCTAGTTTCATCATATTTAGAATATCACCAAGTGTTCTTTCGAATGAGAGCCTGAAATTACCTTAGGTACTCGAAAAAGGCGAATGTTTAGGTCTACAGCTCTAGCCGGTCCACATAAAAAGCAAAAAGCCATTTTTGAAAAATGTTCACTCCTGTTTCTTAACACTAATTCAATACTGCGCACTAAATATCTACTTTTGAAAACACAACAGGAACTAATTAAGAAGACAACATACAAGCAAAAACGAATTCAAAGAACTAAAATAACCAACTATAATAACAAATACCTAAAACAACTCATGAACTATTAGCAATGAGGAATACAAATTTTAAATGACTTGACAAGAATCTGTCAAATAGCGCGCCCTGCAGTGGAAAAAACGAAACTTTGCCGGTATCCCCAAAATTGTAGAAACAAAATCTAATCAGTGCTTACACCATGTTTTTAGACATCTTATTTGAAACATAATAATTCGGAAAAAGACGAAGAAGATGCATTTACGGAAATCAAACGAAAAAAACGAAGAAGAGCAAGAGTTCCAGAAAAGAATATTGGTACCGGACAACATAACCCAAATTTTTCTAGACAGGAGAGAATAGTTTGGATATATATCTACAGAGTTAAACGAAACACATCGCCTCATATGATTGAAGAATATTTGTCGACCAAAGAAGAACTCAAAGACACTGAAATAACGGTGAAGGAAATACCCTCTGATGAAAACAGATTGAAAGGATTCGTTTTATCTGCTCCACTTGAAATGAAAGAGGTACTATACAAATCTGATATCTGGCCCTCTGGCGTAGGCATAAAAAGATTTGATTTTTCCAGACACAGAGAGCTCTCAAAACAAGGTGCTGATTTTTTATGAGAACAATATCCCAAAAGACAAAAACACCAAGCCACAGCAGTAATTATGAGCCGAAATCAGTCAATAAAGAAATTAATAAACAATCAAAGAATTATACCATGTCACACATAAATATTCAATCAATATCAACAGCCCTAAATGGTTTTGAGATCTTCGCCCACAAAAACAATATAGACTTTCTCCTAATTACCGAACATTGGCAAACACATGAGCAACTTTCAGTTCACAAACCCCATGGTTACAATCTAATATCAATTTTCTGTAGAGAGCAAAACAAGCATGGAGGATGTGCAATATACGCAAAAGACCGACTACACTTAAAATGCCAAATGAGATCTGATATAAATAACTTGACTGTTCCCCAGGTAATTGAATGTACAGCCCTTGAATACAAAACAGACCACATGAAATTAATTCTTATTTGCATTTATAGACCTTACACTCCACCTACAGAAAACGTGAACATTTTTTTCCAAACTTTTACAACCATTCTGGAAACTCTCGTCACAGCAGGAAAGAAAATTAAGTACATAATAACAGGGGATTTTAACATAGATATGTTAAACGAACATGACAAGAACACACAAACACTGAAGTCTATACTGGAAATGCACAATCTGAAACCTTTAGTCACTGAACCAACGAGAATAACACCAGTCTCACAAACCTGTATTGATAATATTTTTTCAAATATCATCGGAGGAACTGTATCAATAATGCAACCACACCTCTCAGACCACCTAGCTCAAAATTACAACTTCACACCGGACGACACCCCTTCTACTGAACACAAAACTATTAAAACAAGAAATTTTAATGAACAAGCCATAGTGAATTTCACTGAGGAGCTAACAAATGTAGACTGGAATGAACTCCACAATTTTCACGAATCGGATGTTAATGGCATGTGGAATTTTTTCTCTGGTACATATTTCAGAATATTTGATGAACACTTTCCACATATCCACAAGAAAATTCATTCAACACAGAAAATACCATATAAGAACAACGAGGAAATTAGGAAACTTAAAAATAATTTAGACATCTTGTTTTTGACATCTAGAAGGAGACCAGACCTTCTGGACATGTACAAAAAAGTGAAAAAGAACTACCACAAAACTATTACACAAAAATTCGATGCAGATAAAATAAGATTATCAGACAACAGAACAAAAACAACCTGGCAAATCATAAAAAAACTGACAACCAACTCCAACTATGAGACATATCCGAAAATTCCAACAGGAGACCAGATGAAACTTGCAAATGAATTCAACAAATATTATGTGACTATAACATCTAGCATCAGAGTAAACCAACCCCACGAAGAAAATGCCAACAACATAAAGAGAGTGGATAAGTCAATTTACATATTTCAGATATCACCTCAAGAAATAATAAGAACAGTCAAGTCTATGAAAAACAACTTTTCCAAAGGTTATCATGAAATTCCTGTACATTTATTAAAAAATACAATCTCAGCAGTCGCAGAAATCATTGCTTCTATAGCAAATAGATGCTCTGAAGTTGGCACTAGTCAAACCTATCTTCAAAAAGGGAAGCAAGGAAGAATTAGGAAATTATCATCATGGTTGAAAGTCTTTGAAAAAGTACTGGCAAATCGTCTATTATCTTTTTTTGTCAAAAATAATGTACTATCCGCTCACCAATACAAGAAGCACAGACACTGCAATATTTCAACTAAATCATGAAATTATAGATGCTTTCGAAAGAGGACACATTCCTATTGCTTTATTTTTGGATTTGTCCAAGGCTTTTGATTGTGTGGACCACAAGATATTGCTAAACAAGCTTGAAATATATGGAATTCGTGACAGACAATTAAAATTATTGGAAAGTTATCTGGAACACAGAACCCAAAAGATACAACTCGAACACAACACATAAGTGATAACATCCTCCGAACTGGAAATCACAGAAGGAGTAATACAGGGCAGCATATTGGGTCCACTATTATTCATTGTCTACATTAATGATCTACCACAAATAGAGACAAAAATTTAGCGACAAGATATGCAGGCAGATGCTGAAGAAACCGACCCTACTGAATATAATTACCACAGCTAAAGATACCCCTACAACCTTGAGAAACATAAAAGCAATATTCAACGAAGTAGACAAATGGTGACAATGTAACAAACTCATACTAAACCTAAACAAAACTGAGTGTACCATTTTCCATACTGAACATGCTGGTCACACTATACCACAAATGATTACACTACAAAATGAAGATATAAAACCCTCAGATAATGTGAAATTCTTAGGAGTCTGACTTGATAAAAACATGAAATGGAAACCACACATAGAACAACTTAATAAAAAACTAAATAGTGTTGTATATACTCTAAAAGTTATGAGAAACCACTTTGACGTAAATGTAATGAAAACCCTCTACAATGCAAATTTTCAATCACTTATACTCTATGTAATAATTTTTTGGGGAAATAGTTCCCAAAAAAATTAAATATTCATAACACAAAAACACGCTATTAGAGTTATATATAACATGAAATATCGGGAATCATGTAGAGAAGTATTTAAGGAAAAAGGAATACTGACAATAACTACAATATACATACTGAAATGTACCCTTTTCTTACGCAACAACAGAGAACTATTCAAACACTACGAAAATCACAACAACACAAGGAAAACAATTCCATACATGTACCAAAAAGTAAAACTGGCTCTGATACAAAACAACACGAAATACATGTGCATCAAAATTACAATTCTCTACCCAAACATATCCACGAGACAAACAATAACATGTTCAAGAAAGAGTTGATCAATTTTTTGGTGAATACAGAACCTTACAATATTGAGGAATTTTTTCAGTCATGCAGTTCTCAGAGAATTTGACCTATCATATTTTTGAGTTTCTTTTGTTTAAAATGACATCAATCTTTTGCAGCATATATTGTGTTTACTTCATAATTTTGCTTTGAGAAATAAAGGAATATTATTATTGGTATTATATATATATATATATATATATATATATATATATATATATATATATATATACCAATAAATGTATATGTATAATCTAAATTCCAATATACCTTTCTGTGTTTGGATCTCAAAATAACAACATATTCAAAATTACAACTGAAATTTGATGATTTTCTTCCATTCTTCTCTATTTGCCGCCAACGTTCTAGCTTCGGTGATGTTTTTCCTCTTCTCAAAATTTCTTTTGTAACCATATCGTCCGAAGTCAGTCCAGGTCTTCCTCTTTTATTCCTTTTCTCCACTCTCGCCTCCCATATCTGTCTTGTAGGTCTATCCTCTTCCATTCGTATCAAGTGCCCCCACCATCTCATCTGCCTTTCTCCAACATAATCCTCCATTGACTCTATCTCCAATTCCTTCCTAACATCATCATTTTTTCTTCTATCCAATCGTGTTATACCCGTCACACTTCGAAGATACTTCATTTCCATTGCCTGTAATTTGCTTCTACTTCTTTGTATAGTAACCCAGGTTTCACAGCCGTAAGTTAATACCGGTCTGAATATGCTCTTGTACACCGTCATCTTGGTTTTTTTCTTTATTTCCCTCTTCCTCAAGAATTTCCTATTGAGCGCAAAAAATAATCTATTTCCTTTTTCCATTTTATTTTCAATATCCCTCTCTTGACTACCACTGCTATCTATATCAACTCCCAGATATGTGAAACTACTGACTTTTTCTATTTGCTCACCATCTATTGTTAGTTGCACATCCTCATCTTCCTCATTTCCGCAATCACCATAACCTTAGTCTTCTTTTTGTTTATTTCCATTTCATACTTTTTCAGTGTTTCGTTCCAAACATCCACATTCCTCTGTATTGCACTTTTCGAACCTGCCATTAATACAATATCGTCGGCGAAGGCAAATGTTGATGACTCCACCTTCCTCAATTTTCTGTGTCCGACTATCAGAGTTTTCATTTCTTCCTTTGTTTCCTTTATGATCTCATCCAGAATATTATAAAAAGTGTGGGGCTCAAAACTCCTCCTTGTCTTAGTCCTTCTTTGGTATGGAAACATTCCGATCTCATATTCTTGTATACGACACAAATCTGACTTTCTGTGTATACACTTTCCATGGATTGCACTAGTTGTTCTGCAATTCCCCTCTTTCTCAATATTTCCCAAAGCTTCTCTCTCTTCACTCTATCAAAAGCTATTACAAGGTCTATGAACACAAAATACGCCTTCCTACTAGTTTTCTTCATCTTCTGTATTATACCAATAAAAACTATTAAATAATATTCTAAACATGGATATTCCCATAGCATATACCAGACATATCTGGGATGGCATATATCTGGAATATTCCTTTGAGAGCAGATATATTTGATATATTTTTTGCATATGCGTCGCATATTGCAATATCTTTTGGCCTAATGGCAGATTGGAAGAATATTCCGGGAATAAAGGGTGCCGTCTGGGATGTTTCTAGGCCATAATTGGTGTCTTTGCACCCCAGTACTGGGAAACTAAACGAATCCAACAAATTTTTTGTCGGGAAAACTTTTGGGGGCCTAAAATCCTCGAAATTTATGGATTTTTTTATTTTTTTAGGTTTTAACAAAGAAGCCTCGCACAGAAAAAAATTATTCTTTGACGCGTACCTATTAAATTTTGCATCGAATGATATACAAAACATCAAAATCGGTCTTGGCATTCAGGAACAATGGCTCGACGTAAAACGGACACCTTGAAGAGTAGCTATGAAACGATCAATCCTGGGATCAATCCACTCGGAAAAAGTCATGAAGTGAAAATAGTAGAACATGAAATTCTACATTCAGAAAGTACTAGGAATTCAAAATTGGCCCATAATTAAGGTAAAAACAGACATTTTTTTCGGTTACTCTAAAAAAACTGAATAGGCTTATATCGAGCTAATATCAAGTTTAATAATATGAAACAATATTTAAAAAAGAAAAATTATTTTTTTCTCAGCCCTTTGGAAAAATGCTTCGTCATCACAGAATGTTTTGATGCTCAAGTAAAAAATCAAGGTGCTCGCTGGGGCGAGTGACTTGCTACGAAAAAACATTGAGAAGTTGCTACGTTGGGCTATCCCTCTTTAGCGGTAGAAGGAGTGAGCTGTTTTTGCTCAAAAAAATTTCCCCCCCTACCGCTCGTTATTGACCTTCTCGTCCTCATGACCAGAAATCTGTATTTCTTGAAGCCAGGATGAGGTAGAATTGCTGACGTCATCATGGAGTTTCTACATTGAGATTCGACCCAGCGATCATTTTGTTCACACATGCCATCAGTGGGAGTTACCGGTGTGAACTTGGCAGACTCTTCTCCAGCAGAACGTCTATCGAATATACCCAAATGCTGTCATCAGTGGCATACGGACAGAAGACAAAATTAACATTGGAAGTACGTTACAGCATGCAATACAAAATATGGGCATCTCAGAGTTGATTGAATCAGAGTGAATCAAAGGAATGATACAAAAAAATAACTCATTATGGAAATTATTATTGGCATTTTGGATAATTATATCAATTTGACGAAGTACACAAAAAAATCATTGACTCGCAAAGGGTGACAAGGGGTAATTCTCCATCCCTTATATTCAAAAATTCGATAAAACAGAAACTGTGAACCGGAGCATGAACATATTTGGCATAGGGAATTATCGAGGAAATTATTATATAGATGTGATTGAGCACCCAAAACTCAAAGTTATTGAGCATCATCACATGCAAACGAACAAGAGTCTGAGTAAGGTGGTGAAGAAGAAGCCAATGAAACAAAAACAAAAACCCAACCTTTTATGTACGGGATCGAAACTTATAGACACTGAGTCAGAGATTGAAGGCGCCCTGAAAAGAAAATGGTTATATGTTGGTGAAATATATGGACCTCATGTAACTGGGGATCGTATGAAGGACTTTCTGAGGAACTCGACAAATACCGATAATTTCTTCGAACAGGGTATGCGAGGTTTAGATAGAATGGACTTTAAAAATCTGAGTGTAAATGGCTCCTCTGAATGTTGCCCAAGTGAGACATAAATTGGTTCTGATAAATACTTAATTATTTGCATATATCGCCCTAACCATTGTCTTCTAGTGATATAGATATATTTTTCGAAAAACTTATGATTTTACTTGACAAATGCTGGACACATAAATTTATTATTGCTGGCGATTTCAATATCGATTTATTTACCATTTCAAATGAATCTAACATGTTTCATGCAATCTTGAAATCCTATAATCTCAACAAATGGAACCTACCAGAAAGACCCCGAGCAGCTCAACATGCTTAGATAACATCATATCGAATAATACAATAATACTTGAAGAACATTTCTCCGAGCATTCACGTCAAAAATTCGTCTTTGAAAATAAAACTTGCTTGGCGAAGAATCTTGATAAGAAACAAAGTAGAGAATGCAAGGAAGGCAACCATCGTATATTCAATGAGCTTTCATTGAATATTAACTGGACAAGACTTTATGAAATCCCTGATAACTTTATGAATGAAATGTGGGACGCCTTTTTTCACACTTTCCTTGGAATTTTCAACTTGTCTTTTCCTCTTAAATCGGTCAACAAGATGAGAAATAAAAAAGCTATAATAACCTTTGAAGTTCAGTCATTGAAAGAAAAGCTAGATTAGCTGTTCCTTATATCTAGTCATAATTCAGAGTTCTTAAGTGCATATATAAAAATTAGTAACGCCGTTATGATACGGCTTTGAGTTCTTGTAAGCAAAGTATTCTTCTCTTATAAAAAATTCTCAAAATAAATCGAAAGCAGTTTGGAAATGTCATCGAGGATGTGAATAATACCAACAAATCACCCCAGAAAAAAACTTACTTTATTCACAACACCACCCACCATCGTATCCCTAAACACCGACAGTTCTCATATAATATTTGCAATGCTAAAGCACCTTCAACTAATTCCTGCTACCTATTAGGAAACTGCAGCCTGAATTACTGAGTGTTGTTAGATTGATTGAAAATAAATTCATGTGGATATGACGAAGTCCCAATGAACATAATGAAGCGGCATATTTCACTGAATATTTCCCTCCTGTCAAAAACTTCATGTTGATAGAATGCAATTATCGAAAATTACAGCGATAATTGCATTGTAGAGAGCGAAAGATCCCTGCGATAATTGCACTGCTGGTATCCATAGCAATTTCGGGAAATATTCCCCCGAATTACACTCGTGCATCAAAATTACCTGATAATTCTGCATTCCAGCGTGTTGTCTTTGAAAAACTGCATTCGGTCATTTTCATTTTTGGAGAAAGAGCCCTCCACCTTCGGTGTCGGGCTCTTTCTCCAAATATGAAAATGAACTCATGCAGTTTTTTGACAACACGCTGTCATGCAAAATTATCGGTAATTTTGATGCACTTGTGCAATTACTTCCGATAATAAAACCTCTTTGTTTCATTCTGAATAATTTATTTGAATCAGGTGTTTTCACAGATTCCATAAAGAAGACACTCGTGAGACCTTTTCGTAAAAAAAGGTGATTTAGATGATCTTTTCAATTACCTCGTCAATTACAGACCAATATGTCTAGTATTGTCCATATTGTTCTTTAAGTGGTTGACACTCTCACTATTCTCCACAACAGATGGAAGCTCATTCCAAGAATGGAAAACACGTTTTGGATGGAAATTTTCTCTCGCCGCATGATGAAAATTTTCACGGTACAATTTGTACTCGTGACCACGAAGACGTTGGTTGGTGTTAAGATCATAGATATGAGAGAGATCCACTCCAAACATTCCTCTCAGCGCTCTATACGTTATTATGAGATCCCCACGTAAGCGTCTATCTTAGAAGCGAGGTAGTTGCATCATACGGAGCCGATCTTCATAACAAGGTCGCTGATAACCAAAGGCCATTCTGGTAGCTCGCCTTTGTATATTTTCCAAAAAAGTCCTTTGTCCAACCAATCTTGCATCCCAAACTGGACCGGCATACTCAAGTATTGGTCGAATGTATGTTATATAGAGAGAGCCACAGGTACTGATGTTACACTTTCTAAATACTCTTTCTAGGAGATATAGCATTCTGGAAGCCTTGGTACAGGTATTATAAATGTGGTCAGACCAACTCAGATTCTCATTCACGACGACCCCTTGAGCAGTCAGAAATAGTTGTTCCGGTAATGATGTATTTCTCTCGACGATTCCTCAGTCCCATATGTATAACTACACATTTGTCTGGATTTAAAGGTAGGAGCCATACTTCGCACCACTGCTGGAATATGGATAGATCTTGTTGTAAGGTGTCTTTATCAGATCCATAAATCTTAGTATCATCAGCGTACATAGAAACGGAGGACGTGAGCATACCAGGTAGATCAGCAATGTAGAGGAGAAATAAAATTGGTCCTAACACTGACCTCTGGGGAACACCGCTTGTAATAGTCTGTGTGGAACTTTATCGAAGGCTCCCGCAAAATAAAGGTAAATAACATCGGTTGGTATGCCAGAATCGATTGCTCTCGTCCAATCGTCCAAACACCTGAGGAGGTTCGTGATGACAGATCTCCCTGGTAAAAGACCATGTTGGTTTTCTGGGATTATATGATTTTCAATGGAGCACTTCAGAATCTCTGACACTATAATCTTTTCGCGTACCTTGGCAATAACGGACTCCAGGCTTATTGGTCTATAATTAGATGCAGATGTTTCAGAACCTTTCTTGAAAATTGGAGTGACTGATGTAATGAGTTATTCTTCTGGTAAAGTTGAAGTTTCAAAAGAACTGTTGAAAATAATTGAAAGTGGAAGAGCAACAGCAGCAGAACAATTCTTAAGGAGGTTAGGTGTTATCCCGTCAGGTCCAGGAGCCGATGACGCATCCAAATCCCTGAGGTATCTCTCAACATCATCAATAGAAAAATGTACCTCCTTGAGCTCTTCGTTAGATCTGGGTGTTAACACAGATGGAAGCAGACCAGATGGTTCCCTGGAGAAAGATGAAGCGAAAGCATCCGCTAGAATTTCGGCTGATTGTTTCTCCCTTGTACTCAAATTGACTATGGGGATGGAAACTTTGGTATTGAGAGTGCTGCGCATATACTTGAAAAATTTCTTTCTGCAATTTTGAGAATTCAGCAGTTTAGACTCGTAATCCTGCTTTGCCTGCTTGAGCTTCTCACTAAGATCATTGAAGAATCTTCTGTGCTTCATATAGTCTTTCGCCAAAATTTTTGAAAAAGTTCTCTCTAACTGTCTCATCAATTTTCTTGGGAAGTTCAGAGTTTTATCGAAGAGTCAACATGAATTAACTCATGCCAAAAGCACTGAAACTGCCTTGTTTGAATTCCTCCGGAAAAACCAATAATCCTTGAAAAAGGTCAAGTTCCAGCGAGGCTGTTCGTTGATTTTTCCAAAGCTATCGACTCTGAAGATCACAATATTTTATTAATAAAATTGAATGAATGCGGAATAAGAGGAATCCCACTGAAAGTTACTAAGAATGACCACACTAATAAAACACAAA
Organism: Hippodamia convergens; assembly: GCA_038502775.1. Taxonomy (NCBI): domain Eukaryota; kingdom Metazoa; phylum Arthropoda; class Insecta; order Coleoptera; family Coccinellidae; genus Hippodamia; species Hippodamia convergens. The sequence goes on along the minus strand of CM076607.1, from coordinate 60,003,107 downwards.
AAACTTTTCTGGACTCGGCTTTATATCCAGGCACCGACTCGAGTTTATTACGCAAAAAAATCGTAAACTAGGCTCTGAATCTCCTTGATTTTGGTAAGTATGTAGTATGTAAAGTCTTTTGCTATGTTTCTCCAATGTTGTGTTCATTTAACGAAATAAATAAACTTAAAAAAGGTTTTTCTGAAATCTCTCTGAAAATGCTTGCCTGTTCTGTTACTGTATGTATGTGGAAAGCTCCTTGAAAACCAAAATAACCTATTATCGACATATGAATGTTTCTATTATCGACATCCGTTGAAATATGATTGAAATGGGTGTTGACTTGAACATAAATTGAATGTCGATTTATATGAGGTGAAATATTCAATCATTTCGAAGCGAATTATGTCAACAGAAGTGAAATAATGATGACTGTTTTTTTTTTCAAAGAGTATTTCAAGTTGATCTTTTCAGTCCTAGACATCGACTTGTATTGACCGGTGTGAACTTGGCAGACTGTTTCCAGCGGCCTCCAGCGGCCAGTTTGGCGAAAGCACCCGAACGGCGGAATCAGTGGCGTGCAGGTCGATCGAAAATTATTAACTGAAATCTGTTAAAATTCGATATCTCGGAGAATATATGTTAGTAGGTAACCTTACACATGGGACTGGAAAAATAAAAGCTATCGTGGGAACCTGATTTGCATAATTAATTCCTTTACGGTATGCCGACACGCGTGCCAGGGAAGAGAGAGAGGGAAGATATTGTTGTTTCATTCTATTCTTTGCCACCATGTTTTTTTTTCAAGGACCGGCCGTGGGATTCGAACCTACGGCAACTGTGGCATCTGCGTATAAATCCAGCGTTCTATCCAATGTCGCACAGAGCCATGAAAATTTTAATTTGATTTCTGTTTGATATACTTATCATAGAGCCGCCATGTCATTTTTTTTAAAAAGACCATCGTGCGATTCGAACGCCGGTCAACTGGGTGAGTATCAAGGATCCTACCACTAAGCCACAGTATCATGAAGAATTAGTAGATGATTTCTGTTACATATACCTAGAGCCGCCACTGCCACGGCATCTGCGCGGGAGTTCTGCGCAATCACCATATGCCGAAGAGAAGGGGAATATTTCTAGATGATAACTGTTACATAAATATAATGTGATTAGTGAACAAGCACTTAATTCTGTTTTATATATACTTATAATTTATTCAGAGCTTTCAGCATGTGTTATTAGGGGGTTAGAATTTTCAGGTTTTTAACCTGCTCTCGTGAAATGAGAATGAAAAATTCGGTTTTAATAAAGGTTATGGTCAAATTTCAGGAATATTTATAATTTTTCAAATATGTTACACATGAACATTTACAATTATCAACTGATTCACTATTTTGAATGCTATTTCACAATATTCATCTAAAAGTACCGACTAAATATTCATCAAAAAGTACACACTTATATTTCACAGGACAAAACGGTAAATAAATTACAGAGTGGTTATGTGAATAGCACCGTCTCATTAATTAATTCTTCAACCATTTTTACACTAAGACGAAACACAGTTAAATGATCGTATCAAACTGAATATCTCAAAATATGAGGAAAATAATTTCAACATACATTCTTTATACTCATATTATAGGCGTCGAAATGCTATCAGGGTAGAAACACAAGGAACCTCGATTTGGTTGGTTTATGTTGAATTCAAAATAATATTTTTATGCTATCAAATTTTACGATTTGCGATGCTGAATAATCGTAGCATCATGGCCTTGACTAATGAACAAGTCTCGACGCGCTTCATCAATTGAATAGACAGTAAGAGCATGGCGACCACTCACAAATTCGATGATATTTTGTAAGGATTTACAATTTTGGTCTAGAATGAATAATCGTGTTCAATGCGTTGTCAGAAAACGTTTCACTGAAAACATTTATCATACATATATATATATATATATATATATATATATATATATATATATATATATATATATATATCTTCTTATGAAAAAGAGAGCTAAAATAATACAATAAATGTTGAAACAAAAAGTACCTAAGCTGAGGTAAAAAAAGAACGGGGTATCATAACATTCTTTGTATGATACTATAGAATCATACGATACTATCAACACTAGTATCATACGATACTATACAGCCAGGGGAAAAAACCTCAGCCGAAAAAACCTGCCTCCCCGTAAACAAAATAACATAAAATATCAAATATCAGGAAAATCTTGAAAGACATAAGTGTGATCTTCATGTTATCCGTCGATGGGCTCGGATACACAGATTCTTCCCAAAACGACTCGTAATTCGCAATCTGAAATGAAAAAAAAACAAAAGCAAAAAAGAAACCGATTATTCAGAATAAATCGATAGCATTTTGGAAATGCATCAACATTAAGATTTCTTGGCCAAAAAATGTTCGGAGGTTTATGAATATTCATGACAGAAATGTAACAAAATTTGAAAGAAATGACAAAAAACTCCATCAATTTCTCCTTTCCGAATCTGTTGAAAACTACGAAACTGAAAATTTTTCAACATAACAAGCTAAACTTGTGAAAAGTCAATTAATACATAACTTTCAAGTGTCCTCTTTCACGAGGATTTTTTTCTGTTGTCGTATGGGTTTCTTGCAGAAGAATCACTTCGATACCATGTTCATCAGCTAATTTGGAGACGTAATCACCCTTTCCTTTCGAAATTCCTTCGATATTCAAATTCAAAATCCACAAATTGTTGCTCTCTGGTCGTGAGGGTTTTTTCAAACCAGATACGACCTTCCAGGTGATGATTTTTCGGCACTTCAAATGTTTGAAGACCGCTACGGGACCCCAATGAAAGCAATCATCTCCCATAGATAAACCAAACATGTTATAACACAAGAAAACTGAATATTTTTCAGGACCGAAAACTGAGACATATTACGAGAATTGTCATTGTGACAATAAAAATTTATCATAGGAAGCATACTTGAACTTTAATAGACGAAGAATTTGTAGGATTCTCATGTCCATTACGTACATAAAAACAGCTAGCTCTTATTTAACGACTGAAGCTAACATTTTCAGTAGGCAATTTTTCTTTTAATGAATATCATTTGTGTTCAGAATGGTTTGATAGAAGAAAAACTCAGCAAAGTATAAATTATTATCATCATTCATAACAGTCATTCAAAGACGAAAAATATTGCGATAACATTATATCTTTGCTAGATCGTCTACTATTGAAAAACAAATTTTAGTTGACATTAATAGATACATTTCATAGATGAATATCGCAAAGAGAGGGCACTATAAGAAACTATATTTCACGATAAGATATCCGAATTGAACTAATACCAACAAATGAGGATTTTTCTACAATGACCCTAATTTTGATCATTAATCACTCAAGTCATCCTCTGATTCACAAGTAATATCATTAATATTAAATTGAAACGGACTCCCCGCCAGCTCGTCTAAAAAACATTTTCATTCAAAATATCGAATTAATGTGGTTTTGATAGATAAGCTACAAGGGCCGAATATTTCAAAGAAGGGGGGTTTCGATTGAATATTAATGAAATATGATTTTTTAACAATAAGTGCTTTTGAAAATTACACAAAACGAAACTATTAAAACGTCTTACATATATGGATATGAGAGAAATCCTAAGTTTGTACTCTGACCTTATATGTTTGTATTGCAATTCGTAGAAATAATCATCCACATGATCTTCAGAGGGGACCCATCCACACGAATATTCGTGGAACCACAGCTTCAGTTCATCTAGTTGTTTATTCGTATCGAATATAATCCACACATCAATTATCCCGAAAGATTCGTTAGCTCCTTCTAAATACCCCATAATTTCTCCTACAATCATCCGGCGATTTAAAGATAGTTGATCAATTTCAGCATGCTGACTGGGAAAGTAATCCATGAATGTTTCAGCCAAATGAGGTTCATAGGAAGAACTATCCTGCATGGCCGAAAAACTATATCTCATCAATTCCTTCTCAGAGAGCTAAAAATAAAGAAGATGGTTGATAACCAATTTCATTGTTCATCTGAAAGAATTTCGAAATGGATGAAACCCTATTATGTACCTAGTTAAAAACAAAACGGTCAAACTTTGTTGAAATTATTATATTATTAATATATTATTATATCCCTTCGTGTTCTTCATTTTTTACTTTCATCCCGAATCAACTATATATTTAAACACTTTCATAATTTTCTCTTGACAATATTGAAATAACTAATATTTTTTTTTTCCTAAGTCGACTCACGTTCAATATTCTCATATTGTTGAAGAACAGCTCATCGAGCGTCAATTCATACTTATAATAATGACATATACAGGAATCAAGTTTCACTAATAAGGGAAGAACCATATAAAATTATATTTTACCTTGAAGATCCAAGTCGTTGTTTAACCTAATTACATATTCATTTATGGGCAGGGACCACCAAAATATTTTGGTGAATTATGATTTTGGGTGGAAGATCAAGAAACCTCATCATGAAATCGAGGTCCTCCTGCCACTGTTTCTCCTTCCAATTTCCTTGTAATGCGAGATCTGCTCTTTTATCACACTGTGAACACGATTCGGAGTATCCATACATACTCGCGAATTCGCAAAAGGAGTTTTCGGCTTCCGTCGACATTTCAAATAGGTAATTTTACGAAACTGAAAACAAATAGAAATAAATAAGCATTCGATAGCTTCAGTATTTATTCGAATGATATGAATTTATTGACTTTAATTATAACAATGTGTAACAATGCATAAATCATTTGATTTCATGAAAAGTGTAATATCGAAAAATGAAAAAACATACTCACTTCTACCAGATGTGTATATTACAGGTACGGACAACTTCAACTATCGTGGACGGAACTATCAAGGGTCAGAAAGATTTTGATTATTGAATCCCTGAAACCAGCATTCATATAAACTGCCAAAGTATTTAATTTACAGGACTGACATTTTCAATAAAAACACATCTTTATGGTTCATGAAAGAAATAAACAGGTGTATTTCTAGTAGATATATTTGAAGGGTTAGGTAGAGATTAAAATCTTGAGTTTGTTCGGCTTGATAAAAGCTTTTGTTTTGATAACGAGGGCAAAGTTCTTGATATAACTTCCTGTATGTGGTCTTCATTTATTTCAGGGTATGAAACTTGATGAATCGAGAATATTTCAAAGAATTAATTCAATATTAGCTATTTCATAGCACTTCCTAACTCCATCATTTAGAAATTATGGATATTCTATTATTTCAAACTTTCTCCAGTATGATTAATATTGAAATAACCCCTTTATTACACATCCAATGGAATTAACATTATTCGCACAAACATTTTTAAAATCAGCAAACGCTGTGTGTTTATCGAAATCACAACAGGTAAAACAAGTAGAATTAATTCAGAAGAAATGAAACTGAATGCTCTCGGAAAATACATGGACCATTGAACGAACAGAAAGTATAGCTATAGAAAAACTTTAATATTTTTGAATATGTACGATTATTTTATCTTGTACTTGCAACAGTACACTTCTCAGTTTTGCAATGACATAAAAAATAAAAAGAAAGTGGAGCTTCATCATTGGTTAGGCCTCCTAAATTTTGAGGTACTTCTGTTTTATTGTGTCGAGTAATTCTGATCTCTCTCCCGAATTTCATCTCTTTCAGTCTATTCGATAGTTTAAAAAATGATCTGTTGCTTTGCCCGAAGGCAGACGACTTCAGTTCAATGGAAGTGTATGATTATTGACGAGTTTCAAGAGAGGTACTGAAAATGTTGTTGATTTAAGCGCACATGAGTTCTCAATGAAATTGTTCAAATTTCGATTTGAATTCTATCGAGATCACATTATTGCAAGTGAACCATTACAAACAGTCAGAGTTGTCTACGAGCTGTCTCTTGAAGATATTAATTCAATTCTACGAACGGCTCTGAAAATATTTCTGAACTTACCGGTGACAAATCATCTTTCAGATGAACAGCTATGAAACATTGAGTGATGTCACTATTACATAAGAATAATTGACATATATACTCATCATACCCCTTTCTAATGAATAATTTTATTCATTCATAGTAAATCTATCAAATATTGTGCTATATATATTTTCGGGAGTATATTCAGTGAATTTAACTTGAACAGGCGGTGAGTTTGTAGGAGAATGTTGTTGGAAATGTACATACCTGTGCGAAAGTTACGAAATGATAGAGTTTCTTTTTGTTTGTTTTCTTGGTGTTTGAAGATTTTTCTGGATTCATAGAGAGCTACCATGAGAAGTTATTCCATTTCAGACCTTTGTCTTTGAGATACAGACTTTTTATTTTCTATTGTTCGTAGAGGAATTGTTCCATAGAAGAATCGTATAGTTGACCTCTACATCTTTTTGTTTTTGTTAAATAAAAATTTTCAAATGGAGAGAAACAGAAAATGTTGTCAACATTCATTCATGACAACTCTTATCGATTTTGTGTTTCTCTCCATTTGAAAATATTGAGAAAATATTGGTTCAAATCGGAGGATGAAATTTCTCCAATTGTTCATTAATCGAAGAATCATCTTGAAGACTCTTGAAGTAACAAAAGAGCGTTTTGTGCTTCTCGAATATCGAATATACAAAAAGTTTGTATTGTTTTAATGTATGATCAACAGAGTTTCTCGAGTATTATACGAGATTTTCATTAGTGTCGACATCTATTAGAGATTATCAGTTTTCGAAGTTTTAACCATTCCGTCAACATATACAAACACCAAATTTTTTTCGCTTTTTCCTCGTGTTGAAAGGTTTGTATCTCAGTATATAGGCGAATTTGATGTATTGTAATAATCATTCTCCTTCCGAATTTTATTGGCTATCTGAAACTCTCCACACAATACCATATTTACTCTGACAGCTTCATGGATTTTCAGAGTGTTTTGAATAATTCCCTGTCGAAATGAATTCACAGTTAATAAGAAAGTTTTTAGAAACCTAATGCTACCGGTTACTTTTGATATCTGTTCTTACGCGATTATTTCTCTTTTCTACTATTTTCTTCAGTTCCTTTATGATAATTAATTTCAATTGTGCTGCACAGGTTTAATAGGATTCAATGTTTTCAACAATTTCTATTTCTCCATAAATTTAAGAGAATTTTACAATCATTTGTTCAATCGCCTTAGAGCAATTGTATAATTCTCGGGGCCATCCTCAACTAATTAGTCATCTTGGGACTTCATTAGCATGGAAGAGCTTTGATCCTCCCAACTAAAGCAGCTTATAATATTATATTGACTGCTCGGTTGACATACTGTGAATGAAAAATGGGATTGTAGTTCTCTTCTATTCATTGAAAATTGGGCGAATTCGCTACATATTTCCATGATTATTGGATTTCCTTCGAAAGTAGCAAGATGTATACTTGTGGAATCTGTAGAAAAAAGTTCAGTCAACCAAATAACTCTGAATATAAATAAAAACATTTACTTTACTTTTATATTGTGCGATAGAAAATTCACTAGAAATGATACTATGAAAAAACACTATCAAGAAACATCAAGGAATCCATGACCAGATCAACGTTGAACCAATGAGAGGACACTGTGAAAAGATACATCAGAAATATAATTGTGATAGACCCAACGATAATGAACGGGATTATCTAATATCGAATAGTAGATATCCTCATGAAGTTAGTAGTGATGAATATTTTCCCGAAATAAATGATGAGCTACTCACACTGTATAAAGAAAAATATTCTGAAGATAGATCTAGCAGAATACCATTTTTAGTGAAACAAGGATGAGAAATTGCAACTATTCATTAGGATATAATTATCAGACTGATAATATATATTTTTTTTTTTTTTTTAATAATAATACTTTTATTGTGTACGAGAAATGACAATGAAACTTACATCAATTTTGAATATTATGATTCATTACATATTTTTCACCCTGAAATTTATTTTCAAACTTGAATTATACACAATAAAAGGAAATGCATACAATACAATACTCACAAAGGATAACCTGTAGTGAGTATTCAACACAATTATAGAAACAATGAATACAATTCTATCTTCAAACAAACACCAGTTAAAAATCCACCATACTACTCATCTACTATGACCCATCGAAGGGACAAGAAAAATCAACTACAACCCAAAATTTTCTACACAACCCCCGAAAAGTTTTTCAAATCAACTATATTCTCAATGAACCTTTTACTTTTACTGGATATCCACTTTTTTATTTCCTTTTTATATTTTTTTATATTCACTATCATTTTAATATGAACAGGCAGCGTACTATAAATTCTAGGTCCAAGAAAAGAATGAGACCTCTGAAAAATAGTCCTCTGAACATTCGGAATCACAACGGAAAGAACACTGTATCTTGTATGCCTACCATGCGAAACCATCTGCTGCCCCGTCATGTTCAACTTGATGTTTCCCAAAACCGACCAACAGTACAACTTTCTTATATCCCATAGACCTGTCTCAATAAATGAAGCCTCTGTCGGATATCTAATATTTTTTCTAAATATAATTTTAATGAACCACTTCTGCTGAATTTCTAATTTCTTCAATATGTTTTTGTACGCACCACCCCAGCCTACTATCCCATATCTAATGAGTGACTCGACCAATGCATAATACATCACTTTAAGATGTTGCAAATCCAGCACACTGGACAACCTTCTGAACCTCCAAATTAGTCCCCTCAATTTTATGACCAAACTTTCAACATGAATATTCCATTTCAAAAATGAATACAGCGTGACTCCTAAATATTTATATTCGGTTGTGCTCGAAATTGAAGTGACCTGATTAACAGTTCTCACCCTAATTGACAGATCCGATGGAAGCGATCGCCTGTCCACCGCAAAAGGCATACACTTAGTTTTATTATAATCGATTGAAAGTAAATGACTACTCATCCAGTCGTCTATCCTGCAGAAATCTCGTTCAACCTTTTGTACCAATCCTTGCCAATTTTCCCCCGTATAAAATACAGCAGTATCATCTGCATAACTTAATATCTTCCCATAAGTATTCAGAGCCAACAATCCATCAACATAAGCGCAAAACAACAGAGGTCCAAGAACTGATCCTTGCTGAACACCATATTTTATTTCTCTTTTTTCACTATAGTCATGTTAACCTACTTTAACACATTGCGTTCTTCCAGAAAGATAACTTTCTATCAGATTAAAACTACTATTCTGAAAACCTAGACCCTCCAAAATTCCCAACAAAGTTTTGTGTTCCACAGTATCAAAGGCTTTCATAAGATCAACAAACACACATAAAGATACTTTTCCGCTGTTAAAAGCATCATAAATCTGAGCCGTGAGTGCAGCGATGCTCCCTGAGTTGATCTTCCCTCTGTGAAACCAAATTGCATGTCCGAATGTAAACTGTTATGTCGAAAATAATTAGTGATTCTAATTTTAATTATCTTTTTCACGATTTTACTGAGAGTCGAGAGCAAAGATATAGGCCTATAATCCGAGCAAACACTCTCATCCCCGCCCTTGAACAAAGGCGTAACAACAGCAACCTTGAACGCATCAGGAAACACACCTTTCTCTAATATTTTGTTCGTCAAGTAAACTATCGGAGCCGCCAAAAATGAAACACCCTCCCGCAGTACCTCCGCCGAAATCCCGTCAATTCCACATGATTTTTTACATTTTAAATTCATTATTACATTTTTAACTTCCTCTTCATAAGTACCCGTCAACTCGAACACAGAACTAGTCAATCTTTTTTTTTGTTGAATGGGAACGATTTTTTTCTGCGATTTAATATTTTCAACTAATTTTTCACCTATATTCACGAAATATTCATTTAAGACGTTCGCAATTTTTTTGGGTCACTAACCTCTCCATCGACTGTTTTCAAATATTTTATTTCTTTAGTTTTTTTTGATTTATCACAAATTTCAGATACGATTTTCCATAATTCTCTAGAATTATTTTCATCATCATTAACCCTTTTCCTATAATAACTATTTTTTGCCTGTTTGATTATTACTGTTAGCGCTTCTGTGAAATTTAGTGGACTGAATTTGGAAGTTGAAAATATCGCTAACACAAAGAATGAAAAAGAATTGCATCAAAACCCTTCTGGCACTTACCTTCGATGGAATTGATGTGTTCCTGGGGATCCCCTTTATGCCGAAGATTCACGTCCAGCACACAATCTCAATAATTTGAAAGAAATTCGGAAAATCGTGAGAATTATTATGGTCGTGGAAAATCGTAATCGTCCTCGAAAAACTCTCTCGATCGAATGAATCGATTTTTGTTCACTCGCGCAACCAAGCATGCGTCAAGTGCCTTATGAAAGAATTGTGATGCACAATTTGAATTTAAAACAAAAATACACCACTATGAAAGTTGCACCAACATAGCCGGCCACCAAAACCCTCATAGGGTTTTCTGGAGAAAACAAAAAAATTAAAATAAAATGAAATGTAGAAACTATAGTCACTCTAGACCATCATGTAAGTCACCATTGTGAGAAAAAAAAAATGAATTGAAGTTTAAATTTTGAAGCCAAAGGAAAATTTCGAATTTAGGAAAAACAATTTTTGTTTAAAGTTAAAAAAAAGAAAAAAAAATAGTTATTTCAAATGAAATGGAATTAATTTTTTGGAAGTGGACAAAGTTTTACTATGGGCCTACGGAAAATTCCAACAGCTGTTTTTACTGTAGCCACCCGAATATGTCCATCTTCTCCCGGAAACACCTCAATAACTCGCCCAAGTGGCCATTTGAGTGGAGGAACGACATCGTTTTTTATCAAAACAAGGTCGTTCACCTCAATTTCTTTGGCTGGATCAGCCCACTTGAACCTCTGTTGTAAAGTATTCACATACTCTAGAAAATATCTCTTCCAAAAATCACGCTGCATTTTTTGTATGAGCTGCCATCGTGAAAGTCGATTAAGATTCAAATGAGAAAGATCAGCCTCCGGTATTACAGAATTCAGTGGTTCTAGTGTTAAGAAATGCCCTGGCGTAAGCGGAATTAAATCGTTAGGATCTGAGCTCTGAGAACATAAAGGCCTAGAATTAAGAATTGCTTCAATTTGACAAATCAAAGTTGTGTATTCTTCGTAAGATAATCGTTGATCACCTACAACACGAATTAAATGGGATTTGACCATTTTGACACCGGCCTCGGCAAGGCCATTGAAGTGAGATCCCGTGGGAGGGCTGAAATGCCACTCGAAGGTCAATTTTTGAGCAGTTTTCTGCGCTAAGTCAAAAAATTCTACTACTAAATACTACTAAATTTCGTCCGTTATCCGAATAACACGCCTGAATCATACCGCGACGAGAAATGAACCGGCGAAACGCAGCGATAAAACTATCTGTAGATAGGTCTTGCGTTAATTCTAAGTGAATTGCCTTAGTGGCAGTACAAACGAAAACACAGACGTAAGACTTGAAATATTTTGCGCCTCTCATGCGATGTGGCGTAACAAAAAACGGGCCACAAAAATCAACTGCGACATGTGAAAAAGGTTTCAGTTGTGAAATCCTGAAGGTCGGGAGATCAGCCATTTCTGGAGGCTTAAATACCTGTGGACGAACTCGAAAACAACGAAAACAGTTTGAAATAACTTTCTTAATCGCTCGGCGAGCAGACAATATCCAATACTGTTGGAGAAGCAAATTATGTAAAGTTTTCATTCCAGGATGTAAGTGTTGTTGATGAGTAGATTCTATGATTAAGGTCGTGAGTCTATTCGAACTTGGTAGCAACAGTGGATGCTTCGCTGAATAAGAAATGAAGTCCGATTTTTATAGACGACCGCCCACCCTGAGAAAACCCAAGGAGTCTAGAAAAAGTGAAAGGCTGCGGAATGGTTTCGGTAACAAACAGTCTTTTTTAAGTTTTTCTATTAAATCAGAGAAGGCAGAGTTCTGAGTATATTTTATCAAACACATTAGAGATTCGTGCATTTCTTGAATTGAAACAAAAGTAGTTTGTTTAAGAGTAATGGATCTCGAACGTCTTGAGAATCTGAAGCAGTAACTCAGAATTCTCTGAATTTTTTCAAGTGAAGAAAACCTATTCATTAAATTCTCTAAGACGTCTGTTGGAACTTCCACATAAAAGGATATCACCTTTTCTTCAGCAGAAACTACTTCTTCATGAACACCCTTATTCTGAAATTGAAAAATCGGCCATTTTCCTTTTTCGATCGATAGGAACTCCGGCCCATTCCACCACATTTTAAAGGAAAGTAACATCCCTCGAGACGCACAATCAGCCGCATTTAAGGATGAAGGGACATAACTCCATGATTCTGGAGGAACTAACTCCTGTATATGATGCACACGATTGGCTACAAAAGTCTTCCAACGGCTCGGTGAACCATTGAGCCACGAAAGTACCACCTGTGAATCGGTCCAGCAAGTAATCTGGTCGAAGAGAAGTCGATCTGAAAACGTATCCGTGACGAATTTGACCAGATCTGCCAACAGCTTTCCTGCTGTAAGCTCAAGTTTAGGAAGGGTAAGTGTCTTCAACGGGGCAACTCTACTTTTGGAACAAAGAAAGAACACACGAATAGAGTCTGCCCTCTGTACCCTGAGATAAATTACAGCTGCATAACCTAATGTCGAAGCATCGCAAAAACCATGCAATTCACATCGTTCGAAATCATCAAAAAGAATTCGTCTTGGTAAACTCAATTTGGAGAGTTCTGATAACTCAGACTTCAATTGTTTCCATGGATTCTGTATCGAAAGAGGAAGCAATTCATCCCAGTCCTTCTTCATAGACCAAATGCATTGCATTATATATTTGGCCTTCAATAAAATAGGCGACAAAAAACCCAATGGGTCGAAAACTCTACCAATATCTGAAAGAATGCCTCTCTTCGTGCACTCATTCATGGACATTTGGCAACTGTATGAAAATGTGTCGAGAGACGGATACCATTGAAGACCTAGTACCTTGAGAAAAGGAGGGTCATCCTTATCAAAGGATAATACAACCTGACAGTCGGAAGGAGAAACGGACGAAAGTAATTCAGGAGAATTGCTCGTCCACTTCTTCAATTCGAAACCTCCCCGACTAAGTAGATCTATCAAATCTTTCTGAAGTGAAATAGCCTCAGACTCAGACGAGGCACTTCCAAGAATATCGTCAATGTAAATTTGATGCTGAAGTATATAACTGGCTCTCGGAAAGTTCTCTTTTTCTAGCTTAGCTAGTTCTAAAAGTACTCGCATTGCTAAATATGGGCTACAATTCAGACCGAAAGTGACCGTATTCAATATATACTCTGAAAGAGGATCGTTGGGATTGAAACGCCATAAAATTCTCTGGAAGTTTCGATCAGAAGGGGAAATCAAAATCTGCCTGAACATTTGTTTGATATCAGCCACGAAGACTATTGCGTCTAAACGAAAAAGTAAAAGTAAAGAAACAATATCTTTTTGTAATTTTGGACCCTGAAGTAATGTATCATTTAAACTGAACCCCTTTGAACCTTTTGCCGATCCGTCTCAAACTACTCGTAGCTTCGTGCTAACACTTTCTGGTTTCAAAACACAGTGATGTGGTAAGTAGCAAATATAATCCTCAACCTGATCTTTCAATGTTACAGGAGACATATGTCCGGTTTCAAGGTATTCTTTCATGAAGTTAGAATAAGATGAATACAACGATGGATTTTTAATCAGGCGTTTCTCAAGTAACAGAAATCGGCGACGTGCCTGAGTGTAAGTATCACCTAAATTCGGTTTTGCGTTTCTGAAAGGAAGTGAAACAATGTATCTACCCGATGGATCCCGAGTAAAGTTTTCCTTGAAGAAAGTTTCACAATTTTCGTCTTCAACAGAGAAGAATTGTTTTTCAGGAATCTGTTCTATTTCCCAGAATTTAGGAATATAGATGTCGACCAAGGCATCAGATTGAACTGTGAATGTTCTTATTGGTAAATCGGAATGAACGCTATCAACTTTACCTAAAAGAACCCAACCAAAAATAGTTTCAAGGGCAGTAGGTTGACCTAATTTACCTACAACACGACCATTCAGTAAAATGTGAGTAAACAATTCAGCGCCAATTAAAATGTCTATTGATCTGGAAAGAAAATAATTCTCATCTGCTAGAGGTAATCCTTGTAAATGTTCCCACTGTTGTTTTTCAATTATAAAAGAAGGAATATTGGAACAAAGATTGGGAATAACAATAGCATCGAAAGAAAATACTGGACCTTCAGAATTTCTAGGCTTCATCTCGCACGATGTTATGCCCTTTGACGAAGAAGAAGACATTTCATTCAAACCAGAAATTGCTGTCGAATACTCATGTCTTTTCAACTCGAGATTGCGAAAACATTTCTCGCTAATAAAGTTTGATTGACTTCCTGAGTCAATAAGAATTCGAACTTGTTGAAAAGATCCATACCTATCACGTATGTCTACCGCAGCAGTAGCTAACAAAACAGTACTACTGTTCGAATACGTATTACCCGATAGAGTAGAAGAAATTGAGTTATTTTCTGTGATGGAAGTCGAAGGAATATTATTTTCAATTCTTGATCTGGATAATTCTAGGTTATTCTTTGAAATATGTATCAATGAATGATGACGACCGTTACATGTACGACATTTGAATGAAGAAGTGCAATTTTGAAGGCTATGAGAATGATGTAAGTAATTCAGACAGAGTTTATTCTGCTTTACGAATGATACTCTATCCTTTGGCGATTTCGAAGTGAATTCAGAACACTTGTTTAAAATATGTGACCCTTTACAAAAATAGCACTTTACTCTGGAATCGTACTGGACATTTGTTTGTAAGGAGAAAGTATTGCCAGCCTTACCAATATTTCGGTTAAAATACTTTTCTTTGCTCGGTGAAGCAACTTTATTTTTAGGAATATTTAAATGCTGAACAGATTCCAAAGCCTTACATTTGATTTCCACGAAATTATAAAGGTCTTTGTATTCTGGAATTTTACTAGAATCGGTTTGAATTTCGAAATTGGTACGTGTTTCTATGTCTAGCTTTCCTAGAAGTATGTAAAAAAGTAGAAAATCCCATGCATCAGTATTGAAATTTAAAGGATTTAGTACTGCTAACGATTCGGAAAATGTATTGAGTAACACACGAAGATCTTTGGCAGAATTGTTTTTCAATGAAACAGAAAAAATTGAATCTAGTGCATTTGAAGCTATAAGTCTTTTATTTTGATATCTGTCTGTAAGTTTTTTAAATGCTGTGTTGTAATTATCATTATTTATAGCGATACCATTCAACAACTTTAAAGGTTCGTCTTTTAAAAATGATAGAAGGTATCTAAACTTCTCTACATTAGAAAGATTAGAGTTTTCGTGAATCAGTTTCTCGAAGAGATCATGAAAAGTTGACCAAGTTTTTGGATCTCCGTCAAAACAAGGTATATTAAGTGGTGGGAGTTTTGCAGTAGCTTCAACACCGAGAGAAGACGTAATGGGAGCATCAGTTTTATTCAAACTATGATAAATGGAAAGACCTTCGTAATAAAAATATTCAGCGTCCTTTCGAATCTTTTCTTGTGACTCGAAATCTCCATCGCTTTCTGTCAACATGACAACTTCATTATGATATTCGGAAAAGCGATCAAAATTTCTTGAAATATCTTCATATCTAGTCTTCAACTGCCCTCTTTTAGAGATGTCAGTTGAACTCTGAACAGCGACGGTATAAAATTCGGAAATTCGGCTGATATATATTTTTCTTTTGTTCTCCAGCTTCTTTAAATTACTCATTTCCACTTAATCTATTTATCTGAGATGTGAGAAGATATATAGGTGAAGGTATTTAATTCGAAATTCAATTGCAGTGTGCAATTATCCTTTTAAATTTCAATGAAATCGGAAATACGGATGTAAATTTATTTATGAATCTGTAGGAATATGCTGAATCTGAAATAACGAAGGCTGAATCGATCTTATCGATAGCATACGGTGCCAGTGTTTTTATACGAAGGAACGCGATAAGCGTTTACTGCGATGTGAAAAAAAAATTATAGATGGAATTGAATGGTGACTTACTTGAAAATCTCAAAATGTAAACGAAATTGGAAAAATATGAAATGACTGCTAGTCAATCCGGCTCTGAATGACCAAAATGTTGGCGCTTCTGTGAAATTTAGTGGACTGAATTTGGAAGTTGAAAATATCGCTAACACAAAGAATGAAAAAGAATTGCATCAAAACCCTTCTGGCACTTACCTTCGATGGAATTGATGGGTTCCTGGGGATCCCCTTTATGCCGAAGATTCACCTCCAGCACACAATCTCAATAATTTGAAAGAAATTCGGAAAATCGTGAGAATTATTATGGTCGTGGAAAATCGTAATCGTTCTCAAAAAACTCTCTCGATCGAATGAATCGATTCTTGTTCACTCGCGCAACCAAGCATGCGCCAAGTGCCTTATGAAAGAATTGTGATGCACAATTTGAATTTAAAACAAAAATACACCACTATGAAAATTGCACCAACAATTACGTTAAGCTTATTTCTGTAGTTTTTGAATTGATCCCACTTATCATTTTGCCTATCGGCTTCCCACTTTTTATATAATTCATTTCTTACATTTATAGATCTTATTATCGCCACAGTGATCCAAGGTTTTCTTCTCTTAACTTTATATCTGATCTGGAATTCACTATTCTTCATTACATTTCGTATTGTATGTTGCAATTCATTTGCTAACTGATTCACCTCATTCTTTTTATAATATGTATCCCAGCTCAGATTATTCATGATTCTTTATCATCAAAATGGTCGAAAAGTGGTCAGTTATATGACTTTTCAGTATTATTGGTAGGAAGTCGTCTATCTTCTTTACAAATATGTGATCAATACATGTTGAACTACTCCCCTGAATTCTTGTTGGTTTATTTATGGTTGAAACAAAATTTTCTTCTGCTAAAATATTCAGGTAATTCATTACATTTTCACAATCATCCAATATGTCTACATTGATATCACCTATTATAATGTGTTCAGAATCATCTCTACAATTCGACAACAAATATCCCTGTAATTTCTCAAGAAAATCAACAATAGACGAATTAGGAGATCTGTACAAACAAGAAGTCTGCAATTTTCTCTGATCGAAAGAAACAATTAACTTAATGACTTGATTATTTCCCATACTCACAATATTATAACTATATTTAACTCTTCTATTCACAAAAATTAAAACCCCATCATTACGATTATTTTTACCACCATTATAAATGGCATCATATCCCTCCATTTGAAACAAATCTAAATCTTCGATATGAAATGTCTCAGTCAATACAACACAATCAAAATCATGTTCAAACATATTCAATGTAATCTGCAATTCATTATAATAATAATAATAATAACACTTTATTTCCAGAACTATGTCATACAAGAATTCATAACAAAAGTGCAAAAGGTGAGCATATCACTGAGCGATATCTTCCTGCCTACCTAATTAAATTCATCAAAATTTTTCATGACGCTTCTAATATTATATATATATATATAAATACCCTAAAACAATCTGCGCCAATATCCTCGGCAGCTTTACCAACTCCCAATATATCATCACAGACAACCGTTTCGACAATACTTTCTTCATAGTCTCTAATAAACTGTTCCATAAACAAACTAAAATTATTGTCCGGTTCAACCTATGAATAATCAGTTCTCTCCCTTGCAATTTTCAGCTGTCGCAGATATACGGGGCATTGTCTATTCATGGCATTATGATTCACATCAAACTTATATTTTTCATTTGAAATCACACAATTTACGCACCTGCTGTGATTCCATCTCCTACACGAACTGGTATCATGATTTTCAGAGCATATTGCACAGTTGACTTCCCTAGTACACTCCTCCGATCTATGGTAAAATCCATTACACTTAAAGCATCTAGGTACATGTACATTTTCATAGACTGGACATCTTTGATAGTTCAAATTTAGCTTTCCCTCGAGTAGTATTTTTCTGAAAGCCGAACCACTACACTCCAATACGGCCCAATTTTCATCGCTCTTTCTTGACTTTTTAAAAACTTTCAACTCGACCTTGTCTTCATCGCATAGAAAAGAATTTTGCTGCTTGATACAATCCACAATATCTTCTTCCTTAGTTTTGGCATCTATATTCGACACTATTAATGAAGGTTTTCTCAGTTATGTTTCCTTGATTTCATATTTTGATCGCATCGATTTTTCCAGTTCAATTTTCATTCGATCATTTGACTTGATAGAATCACATTTCAAAATTAATGAACCTGATTTCGGATTCCTAATCATATTAATTCCTACTCCAAGTTTTTTGGGATCGATGGTTCCCTCCATATCCAGTCTGGTTTGTGTGCTCGATTGTTTACTGTTATTTGGAGAAATAACAATACATGGCAGACTCTTCACTTTCGAATCCACAATCGATGAAACTTTTGTGACATCAGAATACAACGCAACCGCTCTTTTCTCCTCCTCCGCTCGTAAACGCATTTTCAGTTCCTGAATATTATCCTCCAACATACCTATGATCTTATCTTTATCTCCTATAATGCATTTCATGAGTTTCAGTGTTTCATATTCCTGGCAATTCTTACAGTAGAACTTTAAATTTCTTTTCTCTTGCTGCATATACTTGGCTTCTTCCGAATTCAAACCGGAACATCCTGTACAATAATATTTGGAACATCCGTCACACAAAGCAAGTTTTTTATTCTTGCTCGCAGATGTATGACAATTTGAGCAATCCATGATTGATATCGATATCACATGGTTCCACTCATGTGCTCATGAATCCGTAGCATTGTTTACTTTATACCAAGAAATTATTGTTTTCAACAGGCAATTCACACTGAGAACGAAACGAATCTTATTGAAAGTTTTTATCACCATAAACTCTGGCAAAGAACTATACTGTTCTCGAATTATTTCACAACTATAGCACAAAATATTAAGAAAATCTTCGGAGATCAAAATAACACGTCCACACACTGCGAAGTATGGTGTCAAGTATGTATGAATCACACTTTTCTAAGAAATATTAACAAGACAAACTTGTTTTCTCGTTTTCAATTACAAATATATATAATCCTAAGATTTTAATTTAACAAAAACAAAAAGATGTAGAGGTCAACTATACGATTCTTCAATATTCTTCTATGCAACAATCCCTCTACGAACAATAGAAAATAAAAAGTCTGTATCTCAAAGACAAAGGTCTGAAATGGAATAACTTCTCATGGTAGCTCTCTATGAATCCAGAAAAATCTTCAAACACCAAGAAAACAAACAAAAAGAAACTCTATAATTTGGTAACTTTCGCACAGGTATGTACATTTCCAGCGACTGCTACAAATTCACCGCCTATTCAAGTTAAATTCACTGAATATACTCCCGAAAATATAGATGGCAAAATATTTGATAGATTAACTATGAATAAATAAAATGATTCATTAGAAAGGGTATGATGAGTATATATATATATATATATATATATATATATATATATATATTCTTATGAAAATAGAGAGCTGAAATAATAAAATAAATGTTGAAACAAAAAGTACCTAAGCTGAGGTAAAAAAAGAACGGGGTATCATAACATTCTTCGTATGATACTATAGAATCATACGATACTATCATCACTAGTATCATACGATACTATAGAGCCAGGGAAAAAAACCTCAGCCGAAAAAACCTGCCACCCCGTGAAAAAAATAACATAAAATATTAAATATCAGGAAAAATCTTGAAAGACATCAGTGTGAGATCATCTTCATGTTATCCGTCGATAGATTCTTCCCAAAACGGCTTACGATTCTTAATCTGAAATGAAAAAAGAAAAAAACAGAAAAGAAACCGAATATTCAGAATAAATCAAATAATTTTGAAATTAACCACCCATTTTAGAAATGCATTCGTTACTTTATGTATGGCCTCGAAACCATCTTGAAATTTATAAATGAGACAACTATTTATAAGATGTTCTATAGTCTCCTCATTTTCCCCACACTCACAACTAGGACTCTCAACCGAATTCCATCGGAAGATCATGCTATTGCAACGTCCATGGCCTGTTCTAATGCGATTTAGAACAGACCATATTCTCCTGGGAAGGTCAAAACCAGGAACTCTGATGGAAGGATCAGAAATAAGATCTTTATTGAAAAAATTGGATACATTCCATTCAGATTGCCACATTTCTTTGTCGCTTCTATTCATATTAGTCAGAAAATTT
The DNA here is from genome assembly GCA_038502775.1 of Hippodamia convergens. NCBI lineage: Eukaryota > Metazoa > Arthropoda > Insecta > Coleoptera > Coccinellidae > Hippodamia > Hippodamia convergens. The sequence goes on along the minus strand of CM076607.1, from coordinate 59,982,854 downwards.
GACCAAAAAGATTTACGCGACTTCAATCTGGGGACCCTATTATCTGGAATATATGTGAGGATGGGAAAAAAATTTGGAATTTTTTCCAAAAATTCAAAGCTGTTGTCTCTCTGCGAATATGGGGGGGGACAATATTTGAGAGGACTGGTAACCAAGGAGTAGGTGTAGACTTGATAGTACCAGTAATAATCCTCATAGAAAAATTTAGTTGGGCATCAATTTTTTTTACATGAACACTGTTCAACCAAACAGGACAACAATATTCAGCAGCAGAATAAACCAAAGCAAGCGCTGCTGTTCGAAGTATTGTTGCATCAGCGCCCCATGAGGAACCAGCTAGTTTCTGAAGAATATTGTTTCGAGTTTTAAGTTTCAAATGCAGATCATCTAAATGGGCATTGAAATTTAGAGAGGAATCAAGTTTGATTCCCAGGTATCTAGGATTGAAATTATGTTTTAAGGTAGAAGAACCGAAAGTTACACTCAATTTTCTATATTTCTGGTGATTATTCAAATGAAAACACGAAACTTCGGTTTTATTTTCATTCGGGCACAAACGCCACTTCAAAAAATAATTTTTCATTATGTCCAGATCTGCGGAAAGGGTACTTTCTAATGTTTGAAAATTAGAATGATGAAAAGCCAGAGCAATATCATCAGCATAAATTAATTTCTCCGAAGAAGTAGATGGAATGTCACACAAATATAAATTGAATAGAAGTGGTGCTAAAACTGAACCTTGTGGAAGACCATTATTCAAAGTTTCGAAATTACTACTGTTATTATCGACAAAAACTCGGAACCTTCTGTCGGATAACATATTTTCCAATAGTCTTACCATTTTTCCACATTTCGAATGATTATATAGTTTGAAAATTAATCCATCTTTCCATACTGTATCATATGCAGCTGATAAATCCACAAATGCTGTCCCTGTTTTTAACTTTTTATTGAACCCTGATTCAATAAATGTGGTGAGGCTAAGAACCTGATCGCAACTATTCCTATTCTTCCTGAAACCGCCCTGACAGTTCTGTTATGTTTCTTCAATAGTTGATTCTATTCTAAATAGAATCAATCTCTCTAAAATTTTGAAAGGGACGCTCAATAAACTAATAGGACGGTAGCTACTCGGATCAGAAGAATTTTTTCCACGTTTCAAAATTGCTACTATCTTAGCTTTGCGAAATTCGGTCGGAAAATTGCCGGAATTCAATATATCATTATAAAAAGATAATAACTAAGATAGGGCTTTTTTTCCTAAATGTTTGATGAATTCTGGATAAATTCCATCAAAACCGGCTGCTTTTCTTGATTTTGTGTTTTTAATCGCTGAAATTAATTCATCCATATTGAATGGGTTAGAAATAACATTCACGGTATGTTTTGATGTCCTAAATTTATGTAATTTCAACTTCATATCTTTGATTTGGGATTTCGATATTTTAACTGAATTAGAGACATTAACAAGACGACGAGCAATCAATTTGGGGTTAATTTTCGAGGATGATATCGCGAGAGGTGCAGCTTCACCTAGTTTTCTCAAAACATCCCATGAACTCCTACTGGAATGTGTAAAATTCATATTTGTGACTACACTATTCCATTTATCCTTCCGACTGGCATTTATTGAGCTCATGAGTTTTTCACTTTTTTCATTTGATGGGGAATTTTGATAATCTTTGTATAATTTTTCAGTTTCCTCTGACCAACCAGGAACATATTCTTTACGAAAACCTCTCGGAATGAACTTTTTAGCTGCAGCTTCAACTACGCCCACGAATCTAGAATAATTATCATAAGACGGTCTAATCCATTTTATGTCACTATCGACTTTATTCCCAAAATTGACCCAATTAGCCTTACTGAAAATCCAACGGGGTTTGTCCAAACATGGAGCAAAAAGAACCTCATCACCTAAAGTCAATAACATTGGCCTATGCTGACTATGCGGAAAATCCCCAAGAACTTTTCGATTTACTTTCAGAGGTTTTGAAGAAATATCACACGAAACTAGGCAGAGATCAGGATTATAGCCATCCATCTTGCAGAATGGAAAGAAGGTGTATCTTTAGCATCAAAAATTAAAAAAAAAATCATTATCCTCCATCCAGTTAGTGAGAGCTATACCACTTCTATCGACAGAATTATAACCCCACATTACGTGATGAGAATTGTAATATATGTAATAGTGACATCACTCAATGTTTCATAGCTGTTCATCTGAAAATCACCCTAGTACACATTCTATGGGTAAATTATTGGAAATGATTATTTATAAACACCTTCCCTACACTTTCGGTGATACCAACAATTTCGATGACACCACTTGAGTAGTTCATAATAATTTTTTCTCTAGTTGACAAGAAAATAAGTCCCAATAATGACAATTATGTAGATACGGAATCTGATTAAAAAATTTCATTCTCTTGATTTATCTTCGGCAAACAATTCGACCAATTCAGAGTATTCTAATGTACTTGTCATTTTTGCCATCGAGGAGGAACATGCATACGACATTTATAAGTTTCAGTGTTCACAAATAGCAGATTTGTCACCGGTAAGCTCAGAAATATTTTCAGAGTCGTTCCTAGAATTGAATTAATATCTTCAAGAGACAGATCGTATACAACTCTGACTGTTTGTAATGGTTCACTGGCAATAATGTGATCTGGAATGAATTTAAATCGAAATTTGAACAATTTCATTGAGACCTCATGTGCATTTGAATCAACAACATTTTCAGTACCTCTCTTGAAACTCGTCAATAGTCAAACACTTCCATTCAGACTGAAGTCGTCTGCCTTCGGGCAAAGCAACAGATTATATTTCATATTTTAAACTATCGAATAGACTGAAAGAGATGAAATTGGGGAGAGAGAGCAGAATTAGTCGACACAATAAAACAAAAGTAACTCAAAATTTAGGAGGCCTAACCAATGATGAAGATCCTCTTTCTTTTTATTTTTTATGTCATTGCAAAACTGAGAATTGTACTGTTGCAAGTACAAGATGAAATAATAGGAACACATACAGATTTTGCATGTCGGTTAATCATATCGATACTAATTACCACTGAGAAAATGATCGACTCCCCATGGGGCAAGGGGTTGTTCTTTCAACCCTAAACATTAAAAAATTCATATCTCAGAAACTATTTTTCGGAACACATACAGATTTTTCATGTTGGTTAATAATATCGATACTAATCACCACTGAAAATATGATCGACTTCCCGTGGAACGGAAGAGGTTGTTTTATCAACCCTTAACATTAAAAAATTCATATCTTGGAAACTATTTTTCGGAACACATACAGATTTTGCATGTTGGTTAATCATATCGAAACTAATCACCACTAAAAAATGATCGACTTTCCGTGGAACGGACTGGTTGTTTTTTCAACCCTTAACTTTAAAAAATTGATATCTCGGAAACTAATCTTCGGAACACATACAGATTTTGCATGTGGGTTAATCATATCGATACTAATCACCATTGGAAATATGATCGACTCCTCGTGGGACAGGAGGGTTGTTTTTTCAAACCTCAACTTTGAAAAATTCATATCCCGGAAACTATTCTTCGGAACACATACAGATTTTGCATGTTGGTTAATCATATCGATAATAATCACCACTGAAAAAATGATCGACTTCCTTTGGGACGGAGGGGTTGTTTTTTCAAAACTAACTTTGAAAAATTCATATCTCGGAGAATATATGTTGGAGCATATTGGTATTTCGTGTGCTAGATTATATTTCCAATATCGATATTACCAGAAGGCGAACGACTTCCCGTGGGAGCACGGGCTTGTTTTTACAACCTTTAACTTTGAAAAATTCATATCTCGGAAACTATTCTTCGGAACAAATACAGATTTTGCATGTGGGTTGATCATATCGATACTAATCACCACTGAAAATATGATCGACTTCCCGTGGGACGGAAGAGGTTGTTTTATCAACCCTTAACATTAAGAAATTCATATCTTGGAAACTATTTTTCGGAACACATACAGATTTTGCATGTTGGTTAATCATATCGAAACTAATCACCACTAAAAAATGATCGACTTTCCGTGGAAAGGACTGGTTGTTTTTTCAACCCTCAACTTTGAAAAATTGATATCTCGGAAACTGTTCTTCGGAACACATACAGATTTTGCATGTGGGTTAATCATATCGATACTAATCACCATTGAAAAAATGATCGAATCCTCGTGGGACAGTGGGGGTTGTTTTTTCAACCCTCAACTTTGAAAAACTCATATCTCGGAAACTATTCTTCGGAACACATACAGATTTTGCATGTTGGTTGATCATATCGATAATAATCACCACTGAAAATATGATCGACTTCCTGTTGGACGGAGGGGTTGTTTTTTCAAAACTCAACATTGAAAAATTCATATCTCGGAAACTAATCTTCGGAACACATACAGATTTTGCATGTGGGTTAATCATATCGATAGTAATTACCACTAAAGAAATGATCGACTTTCCGTGGGACGGAGGGGTTGTTTTTCAACTTTAACTCTGAAAAATTCATATCTCGGAAACTATTCTTCGGAACACATACAGATTTTCCATGTGGGTTAATCATATCGATACTAATCACCACTGAAAAAATGATCGACTTCCTGTGGGGCGGAGGGGTTGTTTTTCAACCCTCAACATTAAAAAATTCTGTCTCGGAAACTATTCTTCGGAACACATACAGATTTGGCATGTGGGTTGATCATATCGACACCCATTACCACTGAAAAAATGATCGACTTCCGGTAGGACGGAGGGGTTGTTTTTTCAACCCTTAACTTTGAAAACTTTATATCTCGGAAACGGCTTTTTTCAGTGTTAATTGGTATCGATATGCAAAATCTGAATATGTTCCGCAAAATAGTTTTCGAGATATAAACTTTTCAGAGTTGAGGGTTGAAAAAACAACCCCTCCGTCCCACTGCAAGTCGATCATTTTTTCAGTGGTAATTGGTGTCGATATGATCAACCTACGATACTCATCACCACTGAAAAAATGATCGACTTCCCGTGGGACGGAGGGGTTGTTTTTTCAAACCCTAACATTAAAAAATTCATATCTCGGAAATTATTATTCGGAACATAAACAGATTTTGCATGTTGGCTGATCATATCGATACTAATCACCACTGAAGAAATGATCTACATCCCGTGGGACGGAGGGGTCGTTTTTTCAACCCCTAACTTTGAAAAATTCATATCTCGGAAACTATTCTTCGGAACACATACAGATTTTGCATGTTGGCTAATCATATCGAAACTAATCACCACTAAAAAAATTATCGACTTTCCGTGGGACGGACTGGTTGTTTTTTCAACCCTTAACTTTGAAAAATTGATATCTCGGAAACTAATCTTCGGAACACATACAGATTTTGCATGTGGGTTAATCATATCGATACTAATCACCATTGGAATCGACTCCTCGTGGGACAGAGGGGTTGTTTTTTCAAACCTCAACTTTGAAAAATTCATATCCCGGAAACTATTCTTCGGAACACATACAGATTTTGCATGTTGGTTAATCATATCGATAATAATCACCACTGAAAAAATGATCGACTTCCTTTGGGACGGAGGGGTTGTTTTTTCAAAACTAACTTTGAAAAATTCATATCTCGGAGAATATATGTTGGAGCATATTGGTATTTCGTGTGCTAGATTATATTTCCAATATCGATATTACCAGAAGGCGATCGACTTCCCGTAGGAGCACGGGCTTGTTTTTACAACCTTTAACTTTGAAAAATTCATATCTCGGAAACTATTCTTCGGAACAAATACAGATTTTGCATGTGGGTTAATCATATCGATACTAATTCCCACTGAAACAATGATCGACTTCCCAAGGGACGGAGGGGTTGGTTTTTCAACCCTTAACATTAAAAAACTCATATCTCGGAAACTATTTTTCGGAACACGAACAAATTTTGTGTGTTGGTTAATCATATCGATACCAATCACCACTGAAAAAATGATCGACTTTCCGTGGGACGGAGGGGTTGTTTGTTCAACCCCTAACATTAAAAAATTCATATCTCGGAAACTATTCTTCGGAACAAATACAGATTTTGCATGTGGGTTAATCATATCGATACTAATTCCCACTGAAACAATGATCGACTTCCCAAGGGACGGAGGGGTTGGTTTTTCAACCCTTAACATTAAAAAACTCATATCTCGGAAACTATTTTTCGGAACACGAACAAATTTTGTGTGTTGGTTAATCATATCGATACCAATCACCACTGAAAAAATGATCGACTTCCCGTGGGACGGAGGGGTTGTTTGTTCAACCCCTAACATTAAAAAATTCATATCTCGGAAACTATTCCTCGGAACATATACAGATTTTGCATGTTGGCTGATCATATCGATACTAATCACCACTGAAGAAATGATCGACATCCCGTGGGACGGAGGGGTCGTTTTTTCAACCTCTAACTTTGAAAAATTCAAATCTCGGAAACTATTCTTCGGAACACATACAGATTTTGCATGTGGGTTAATCATATCGATACTAATTCCCACTGGAAAAATGATCGACTTCCCAAGGGACGGAGGGGTTGTTTTTTCAACCCTTAACATTAAAAAACTCATATCTCGGAAACTATTCTTCGGAACACGAACAAATTTTGTGTGTTGGTTAATCATATCGATACCAATCACCACTGAAAAAATGATCGACTTCCCGTGGGACGGAGGGGTTGTTTGTTCAACCCCTAACATTAAAAAATTCATATCTCGGAAACTATTCCTCGGAACATATACAGATTTTGCATGTTGGCTGATCATATCGATACTAATCACCACTGAAGAAATGATCGACATCCCGTGGGACGGAGGGGTCGTTTTTTCAACCCCTAACTTTGAAAAATTCATATCTCGGAAACTATTTTTCGGAACACATACAGATTTTGCATGTTGGTTAATCATATCGATACTAATCACCACTGAAAACATTATCGACTCCCCGTGAGACGGAGGGGTTGTTTCATCAACCCTTAACATTAAAAAATTCATATCTCGGAAACTATTTTTCGGAACACATACCGATTTTGCATGTTGGCTGATCATATCCAAACTAATCACCACTAAAAAAATGATCGACTTTCCGTCGGACGGACTGGTTATTTTTTCAACCTTTAACTTTGAAAAATTGATATCTCGGAAACTATTCTTCGGAACACATACAGATTTTGCATGTGGGTTAATCATATCGATACTAATAACCATTGGAAAAATGATCGACCCCTCGTGGGACAGAGGGGTTGTTTTTTCAACCCTTAACTTTGAAAAATTCATATCCCGGAAACTATTCTTCGGAAAACATACAGATTTTGCATGTTGGTTAATCATATCGATAATAATCACCACTGAAAAAATGATCGACTTCCTTTGGGACGGAGGGGTTGTTTTTTCAAAACTAACTTTGAAAAATTCATATCTCGGAGAATATATGTTGGAGCATATTGGTATTTCGTGTGCTAGATTATATTTCCAATATCGATATTACTAGAAGGCGATCGACTTCCCGTGGGAGCACGGGCTTGTTTTTACAACCTTTAACTTTGAAAAATTCATATCTCGAAAACTGTTCTTCGAAACAAATACAGATTTTGCATGTGGGTTAATCATATCGATACTAATTCCCACTGAAAATTTCCACTGAAAAAATGATCGACTTCCCAACGGACGGAGGGGTTGTTTTTTCAACCCTTAACATTAAAAATTCATATCTCGGAAACTATTCTTCGAAACACATACAAATTTTGTGTGTTGGTTAATCATATCGATACCAATCACCACTGAAAAAATGATCGACTTCCCGTGGGACGGAGGGGTTGTTTTTTCAACCCCTAACATTAAAGAATTCATATCTCGGAAACTATTTCTCGGAACATATACAGATTTTGCATGTTGGCTGATCATATCGATGCTAATCACCACTGGAAAAATGATCGACTTCCCGTGGGAAGAAGGGGTTGTTTTTTCAACCCCTAACTTTGAAAAATTCATATCTCGGAAACTATTCTTCGGAACACATACAGATTTTGCATGTGGGTTAATCATTTCGATACTAATTACCACTGAGAAAATAATCGACTTCCCATGGGGCAAGGGGTTGTTTTTTCAACCCTAAACATTAAAAAAATTCATATCTCGGAAACTATTTTTCGGAACACATACAGATTTTGCATGTTGGTTAATCATATCGATACTAATCACCACTGAAAATATGATCGACTTCCCGTGGGACGGAGGGGTTGTTTCATTAATCCTTAACATTAAAAAATTCATATCTCGGAAACTATTTTTCGGAACACATACAGATTTTGCATGTTGGTTAATCATATCGAAACTAATCACCACTAAAAAATGATCGACTTTCCGTGGAACGGACTGGTTGTTTTTTCAACCCTTAACTTTGAAAAATTGATATCTCGGAAACTAATCTTCGGAACACATACAGATTTTGCATGTGGGTTAATCATATCGATACTAATCACCATTGGAAAAATGATCGACTCCTCGTGGGACAGAGGGGTTGTTTTTTCAAACCTCAACTTTGAAAAATTTATATCCCGGAAACTATTCTTCGGAACACATACAGATTTTGCATGTTGGTTAATCATATCGATAATAATCACCACTGAAAAAATGATCGACTTCCTTCGGGACGGAGGGGTTGTTTTTTCAAAACTAACTTTGAAAAATTCATATCTCGGAAAATATATGTTGGAGCATATTGGTATTTCGTGTGCTAGATTATATTTCCAATATCGATATTACCAGAAGGCGATCGACTTCCCGTGGGAGCACGGGCTTGTTTTTACAACCTTTAACTTTGAAAAATTCATATCTCGGAAACTATTCTTCGGAACAAATACAGATTTTGCATGTGGGTTAATCATATCGATACTAATTCCCACTGAAAAAATGATCGACTTCCCAAGGGACGGAGGGGTTGTTTTTTCAACCCTTAACATTAAAAAACTCATATCTCGGAAACTATTCTTCGGAACACGATCAAATTTTGTGTGTTGGTTAATCATATCGATACCAATCACCAATGAAAAAATGATCGACTTCCCGTGGGACTGAGGGGTTGTTTGTTCAACATCTAACATTAAAAAATTCATATCTCGGAAACTATTCCTCGGAACATAAACAGATTTTGCATGTTGGCTGATCATATCGATACTAATCACCACTGAAGAAATGATCGACATCCCGTGGGACGGAGGGGTCGTTTTTTCAACCCCTTACTTTGAAAAATTCATATCTCGGAAACTATTCTTCGGAACACATACAGATTTTGCATGTGGGTTAATCATATCGATACTTATTACCACTGAAAAACTGATCGACTTCCCATGGGGCAAGGGTTGTTTTTTCAACCCTAAACATTAAAAAATTCATATCTCGGAAACTATTTTTCGGAACACATACAGATTTTGCATGTTGGTTAATCATATCGATACTAATCACCACTGAAAACATTATCGACTCCCCGTGAGACGGAGGGGTTGTTTTATTAACCCTTAACATAAAAAAATTCATATCTCGGAAACTATTTTTCGGAACACATACAGATTTTGCATGTTGGTTAATCATATCGAAACTAATCACCACTAAAAAATGATCGACTTTCCGTGGAACGGACTGGTTGTTTTTTCAACCCTTAACTTTGAAAAATTGATATCTCGGAAACTAATCTTCGGAACACATACAGATTTTGCATGTGGGTTAATCATATCGATACTAATCACCATTATAAATATGATCGACTCCTCGTGGGACGGAGGGGTTGTTTTTTCAAACCTCAACTTTGAAAAATTTATATCCCGGAAACTATTCTTCGGAACACATACAGATTTTGCATGTTGGTTAATCATATCGATAATAATCACCACTGAAAAAATGATCGACTTCCTTTGGGACGGAGGGTTTGTTTTTTCAAAACTAACTTTGAAAAATTCATATCTCGGAGAACATATGTTGGAGCATATTGGTATTTCGTGTGCTAGATTATATTTCCAATATCGATATTACCAGAAGGCGATCGACTTCCCGTGGGAGCACGGGCTTGTTTTTACAACCTTTAACATTGAAAAATTCATATCTCGGAAACTATTCTTCGGAACAAATACAGATTTTGCATGTGGGTTAATCATATCGATACTAATCACCACTGAAAATATGATCGACTTCCCGTGGGACGGAAGAGGTTGTTTCATCAACCCTTAACATTAAAAATATCATATCTTGGAAACTATTTTTCGGAACACATACAGATTTTGCATGTTGGTTAATCATATCGAAACTAATCACCACTAAAAAATGATCGACTTTCCGTGGAACGGACTGGTTGTTTTTTAACCCTTAACTTTGAAAAATTGATATCTCGGAAACTATTCTTCGGAACACATACAGATTTTGCATGTGGGTTAATCATATCGATACTAATCACCATTGAAAAAATGATCGAATCCTCGTGGGACAGTGGGGGTTGTTTTTTCAACCCTCAACTTTGAAAAATTCATATCTCGGAAACTATTCTTCGGAACACATACAGATTTTGCATGTTGGTTGATCATATCGATAATAATCACCACTGAAAATATGATCGACTTCCTGTTGGACGGAGGGGTTGTTTATTCAAAACTCAACATTGAAAAATTCATATCTCGGAAGCAAATCTTCGGAACACATACAGATTTTGCATGTGGGTTAATCATATCGATACTAATTACCACTAAAGGAATGATCGACATTCCGTGGGACGGAGGGGTTGTTTTTCAACTTTAACTTTGAAAAATTCATATCTCGGAAACTATTCTTCGGAACACATACAGATTTTCCATGTAGGTTAATCATATCGATACTAATCACCACTGAATACATTATCGACTCCCCGTGAGACGGAGGGGTTGTTTTATTAACCCTTAACATTAAAAAATTCATATCTCGGAAACTATTTTTCGGAACACTTACAGATTTTGAATGTTGGCTGATCATATCCAAACTAATCCAACTAAAAAAATGATCGACTTTCCGTGGGACGGACTGGTTATTTTTTCAACCTTTAACTTTGAAAAATTGATATCTCGGAAACTATTCTTCGGAACACATACAGATTTTGCATGTGGGTTAATCATATCGATACTAATCACCATTGGAAAAATGATCGACTCCTCGTGGGACAGAGGGGTTGTTTTTTCAACCCTTAACTTTGAAAAATTCATATCCCGGAAACTTTTCTTCGGAGCACATACAGATTTTGCATGTTGGTTGATCATATCGATAATAATCACCACTGAAAAAATGATCGACTTCCTTTGGGACGGAGGGGTTGTTTTTTCAAAACTAACTTTGAAAAATTCATATCTCGGAGAATATATGTTGGAGCATATTGGTATTTCGTGTGCTAGATTATATTTCCAATATCGATATTACTAGAAGGCGATCGACTTCCCGTGGGAGAACGGGCTTGTTTTCACAACCTTCAACTTTGAAAAATTCATATCTCGAAAACTATTCTTCGGAACAAATACAGATTTTGCATGTGGGTTAATCATATCGATACTAATTCCCACTGAAAATTTCCACTGAAAAAATGATCGACTGCCCAACGGACGGAGGGGTTGTTTTTTCAACCCTTAACATTAAAAAATTCATATCTCGGAAACTATTCTTCGAAACACATACAAATTTTGTGTGTTGGTTAATCATATCGATACCAATCACCACTGAAAAAATGATCGACTTCCCGTGGGACGGAGGGTTTGTTTTTTCAACCCCTAACATTAAAAAATTCATATCTCGGAAACTATTTCTCGGAACATATACAGGTTTTGCATGTTGGCTGATCATATCGATATTAATCACCACTGAAGAAATGATCGACTTCCCGTGGGAAGAAGGGGTTGTTTTTTCAACCCCTATTTTTGAAAAATTCATATCTCGGAAACTATTCTTCGGAACACATACAGATTTTGCATGTGGGTTAATCATATCGATACTAATTACCACTGAGAAAATAATCGACTTCCCATGGGGCAAGGGGTTGTTTTTTCAACCCTAAACATTAAAAAATTCATATCTCGGAAACTATTTTTCGGAACACATACAGATTTTGCATGTTGGTTAATCATATCGAAACTAATCACCACTTAAAAATGATCGACTTTCCGTGGAACGGACTGGTTGTTTTTTCAACCCTTAACTTTGAAAAATTGATATCTCGGAAACTAATCTTCGGAACACATACAGATTTTGCATGTGGGTTAATCATATCGATACTAATCACCATTATAAATATGATCGACTCCTCGTGGGACGGAGGGGTTGTTTTTTCAAACCTCAACTTTGAAAAATTTATATCCCGGAAACTATTCTTCGGAACACATACAGATTTTGCATGTTGGTTAATCATATCGATAATAATCACCACTGAAAAAATGATCGACTTCCTTTGGGACGGAGGGGTTGTTTTTTCAAAACTAACTTTGAAAAATTCATATCTCGGAGAATATATGTTGGAGCATATTGGTATTTCGTGTGCTAGATTATATTTCCAATATCGATATTACCAGAAGGCGATCGACTTCCCGTGGGAGCACGGGCTTGTTTTTACAACCTTTAACATTGAAAAATTCATATCTCGGAAACTATTCTTCGGAACAAATACAGATTTTGCATGTAGGTTAATCATATCGATACTAATCACCACTGAAAATATGATCGACTTCCCGTGGGACGGAAGAGGTTGTTTTATCAACCCTTAACATTAAAAAATTCATATCTTGGAAACTATTTTTCGGAACACATACAGATTTTGCATGTTGGTTAATCATATCGAAACTAATCACCACTAAAAAATGATCGAGTTCCCGTGGAGCGGACTGGTTGTTTTTTCAACCCTTAACTTTGAAAAATTGATATCTCGGAAACTATTCTTCGGAACACATACAGATTTTGCATGTGGGTTAATCATATCGATACTAATCACCATTGAAAAAATGATCGAATCCTCGTGGGACAGTGGGGGTTGTTTTTTCAACCCTCAACTTTGAAAAATTCATATCTCGGAAACTATTCTTCGGAACACATACAGATTTTGCATGTTGGTTGATCATATCGATAATAATCACCACTGAAAATATGATCGACTTCCTGTTGGACGGAGGGGTTGTGTTTTCAAAACTCAATATTGAAAAATTCATATCTCGGAAACAAATCTTCGGAACACATACAGATTTTGCATGTGGGTTAATCATATCGATACTAATTACCACTAAAGGAATGATCGACTTTCCGTGGGACGGAGGGGTTGTTTTTCAACTTTAACTCTGAAAAATTCATATCTCGGAAACTATTCTTCGGAACACATACAGATTTTCCATGTGGGTTAATCATATCGATACTAATCACCACTGAAAACATTATCGACTCCCCGTGAGACGGAGGGGTTGTTTTATTAACCCTTAACATTAAAAAATTCATATCTCGGAAACTATTTTTCGGAACACATACAGATTTTGCATGTTGGCTGATCATATCCAAACTAATCCAACTAAAAAAATGATCTACTTTCCGTGGGACGGACTGGTTATTTTTCCAACCTTTAACTTTGAAAAATTGATATCTCGGAAACTATTCTTCGGAACACATACAGATTTTGCATGTGGGTTAATCATATCGATACTAATCACCATTGGAAAAATGATCGACTCCTCGTGGGACAGAGGGGTTGTTTTTTCAACCCTTAACTTTGAAAAATTCATATCCCGAAACTATTCTTCGGAGCACATACAGATTTTGCATGTTGGTTGATCATATCGATAATAATCACCACTGAAAAAATGATCGACTTCCTTTGGGACGGAGGGGTTGTTTTCTCAAAACTAACTTTGAAAAATTCATATCTCGGAGAATATATGTTGGAGCATATTGGTATTTCGTGTGCTAGATTATATTTCCAATATCGATATTACTAGAAGGCGATCGACTTTCCGTGGGAGAACGGGCTTGTTTTCACAACCTTTAACTTTGAAAAATTCATATCTCGAAAACTATTCTTCGGAACAAATACAGATTTTGCATGTGGGTTAATCATATCGATACTAATTCCCACTGAAAATTTCCACTGAAAAAATGATCGACTTCCCAACGGACGGAGGGGTTGTTTTTTCAACCCTTAACTTAAAAAAATTCATATCTCGGAAACTATTCTTCGAAACACATACAAATTTTGTGTGTTGGTTAATCATATCGATACCAATCACCACTGAAAAAATGATCGACTTACACGTGGGACGGAGGGGTTGTTTTTTCAACCCCTAACATTAAAAAATTCATATCTCGGAAACTATTTCTCGGAACATATACAGATTTTGCATGTTGGCTGATCATATCGATACTAATCACCACTGAAGAAATGATCGACTTCCCGTGGGAAGAAGGGGTTGTTTTTTCAACCCCTAACTTTGAAAATTTCATATCTCGGAAACTATTCTTCGGAACACATACAGATTTTGCATGTGGGTTAATCATATCGATACTAATTACCACTGAGAAAATAATCGACTTCCCATGGGGCAAGGGGTTGTTTTTTCAACCCTAAACATTAAAAAATTCATATCTCGGAAACTATTTTTCGGAACACATACAGATTTTGCATGTTGGTTAATCATATCGAAACTAATCACCACTAAAAAATGATCGACTTTCCGTGGAACGGACTGGTTGTTTTTTCAACCCTTAACTTCGAAAAATTTATATCTCGGAAACTAATCTTCGGAACACATACAGATTTTGCATGTGGGTTAATCATATCGATACTAATCACCATTGGAAATATGATCGACTCCTCGTGGGACAGAGGGGTTGTTTTTTCAAACCTCAACTTTGAAAAATTTATATCCCGGAAACTATTCTTCGGAACACATACAGATTTTGCATGTTGGTTAATCATATCGATAATAATCACCACTGAAAAAATGATCGACTTCCTTTGGGACGGAGGGGTTGTTTTTTCAAAACTAACTTTGAAAAATTCATATCTCGGAGAATATATGTTGGAGCATATTGGTATTTCGTGTGCTAGATCATATTTCCAATATCGATATTACCAGAAGGCGATCGACTTCCCGTGGGAGCACGGGCTTGTTTTTACAACCTTTAACATTGAAAAATTCATATCTCGGATACTATTCTTCGGAACAAATACAGATTTTGCATGTGGGTTAATCATATCGATACTAATCACCACTGAAAATATGATCGACTTCCCGTGGGACGGAAGAGGTTGTTTTGTCAACCCTCAACATTAAAAAATTCATATCTTGGAAACTATTTTTCGGAACACATACAGATTTTGAATGTTGGTTAATCATATCGAAACTTATCACCACTAAAAAATGATCGACTTTCCGTGGAACGGACTGGTTGTTTTTTCAACCCTTAACTTTGAAAAATTGATATCTCGGAAACTATTCTTCGGAACACATACAGATTTTGCATGTGGGTTAATCATATCGATACTAATTCCCACTGAAAAAATGATCGACTTTCCGTGGGACGGACTGGTTGTTTTTTCAACCCTCAACTTTGAAGAATTGATATCTCGGAAACTAATCTTCGGAACACATACAGATTTTGCATGTGGGTTAATCATATCGATACTAATTCCCACTGAAAAAATGATCGACTTCCCAAGGGACGGAGGGGTTGTTTTTTCAACCCTTAACATTAAAAAATTCATATCTCGGAAACTATTCTTCGGAACACAAACAAATTTTGTGTGTTGGTTGATCATATCGATACCAATCACCACTGAAAAAATGATCGACTTCCCGTGGGACGGAGGGGTTGCTTTTTCAACCCCTAACATCAAAAAATTCATATCTCGGAAACTATTCCTCGGAACATATACAGATTTTGCATGTTGGCTGATCATATCGATACTAATCACCATTAAAGAAATGATCGACATCCCGTGGGACGGAGGGGTCGTTTTTTCAACCCCAACTTTGAAAAATTCATATCTCGGAAACTATTCTTCGGAACACATACAGATTTTGCATGTGGGTTGATCATATCGATACTAATTACCACTGAGAAAATGATCGACTTCCCATGGGGCAAGGGGTTGTTTTTTCAACCCTAAACATTAAAAAATTCATATCTCGGAAACTATTTTTCGGAACACATACAGATTTTGCATGTTGGTTAATCATATCGATACTAATCACCACTGAAAACATTATCGACTCCCCGTGAGACGGAGGGGTTGTTTTATTAACCCTTAACATTAAAAAATTCATATCTCGGAAACTATTTTTCGGAACACATACAGATTTTGCATGTTGGCTGATCATATCCAAACTAATCACCACTAAAAAAATGATCGACTTTCCGTGGGACGGACTGGTTGTTTTTTCAACCTTTAACTTTGAAAAATTGATATCTCGGAAACTGTTCTTCGGAACACATACAGATTTTGCATGTGGGTTAATCATATCGATACTAATCACCATTGGAAAAATGATCGACTCCTTGTGGGACAGAGGGGTTGTTTTTCCAACCCTTAACTTTGAAAAATTCATATCCCGGAAACTATTCTTCGGAACACATACAGATTTTGCATGTTGGTTAATCATATCGATAATAATCACCACTGAAAAAATGATCGACTTCCTTTGGGACGGAGGGGTTGTTTTTTCAAAACTAACTTTGAAAAATTCATATCTCGGAGAATATATGTTGGAGCATATTGGTATTTCGTGTGCTAGATTATATTTCCAATATCGATATTACCAGAAGGCGATCGACTTCCCGTGGGAGCACGGGCTTGTTTTTACAACCTTTAACATTGAAAAATTCATATCTCGGATACTATTCTTCGGAACAAATACAGATTTTGCATGTGGGTTAATCATATCGATACTAATCACCACTGAAAAAATGATCGACTTTCCGTGGGACGGACTGGTTGTTTTTTCAACCCTCAACTTTGAAGAATTGATATCTCGGAAACTAATCTTCGGAACACATACAGATTTTGCATGTGGGTTAATCATATCGATACTAATTCCCACTGAAAAAATGATCGACTTCCCAAGGGACGGAGGGGTTGTTTTTTCAACCCTTAACATTAAAAAATTCATATCTCGGAAACTATTCTTCGGAACACAAACAAATTTTGTGTGTTGGTTGATCATATCGATACCAATCACCACTGAAAAAATGATCGACTTCCCGTGGGACGGAGGGGTTGCTTTTTCAACCCCTAACATTAAAAAATTCATATCTCGGAAACTATTCCTCGGAACATATACAGATTTTGCATGTTGGCTGATCATATCGATACTAATCACCATTAAAGAAATGATCGACATCCCGTAGGACGGAGGGGTCGTTTTTTCAACCCCCAACTTTGAAAAATTCATATCTCGGAAACTATTCTTCGGAACACATACAGATTTTGCATGTGGGTTGATCATATCGATACTAATTACCACTGAGAAAATGATCGACTTCCCATGGGGCAAGGGGTTGTTTTTTCAACCCTAAACATTAAAAAATTCATATCTCGGAAACTATTTTTCGGAACACATACAGATTTTGCATGTTGGTTAATCATATCGATACTAATCACCACTGAAAACATTATCGACTCCCCGTGAGACGGAGGGGTTGTTTTATTAACCCTTAACATTAAAAAATTCATATCTCGGAAACTATTTTTCGGAACACATACAGATTTTGCATGTTGGCTGATCATATCCAAACTAATCACCACTAAAAAAATGATCGACTTTCCGTGGGACGGACTGGTTGTTTTTTCAACCTTTAACTTTGAAAAATTGATATCTCGGAAACTGTTCTTCGGAACACATACAGATTTTGCATGTGGGTTAATCATATCGATACTAATCACCATTGGAAAAATGATCGACTCCTTGTGGGACAGAGGGGTTGTTTTTCCAACCCTTAACCTTGAAAAATTCATATCCCGGAAACTATTCTTCGGAACACATACAGATTTTGCATGTTGGTTAATCATATCGATAATAATCACCACTGACAAAATGATCGACTTCCTTTGGGACGGAGGGGTTGTTTTTTCAAAACTAACTTTGAAAAATTCATATCTCGGAGAATATATGTTGGAGCATATTGGTATTTCGTGTGCTAGATTATATTTCCAATATCGATATTACCAGAAGGCGATCGACTTCCCGTGGGAGCACGGGCTTGTTTTTACAACCTTTAACTTTGAAAAATTCATATCTCGGAGAATATATGTTGGAGCATATTGGTATTTCGTGTGCTAGATTATATTTCCAATATCGATATTACCAGAAGGCGATCGACTTCCCGTGGGAGCACGGGCTTGTTTTTACTACCTTTAACTTTGAAAAATGCATATCTCGGGAACTATTCTTCGGAACAAATACAGATTCTGCATGTGGGTTAATCATATCGATACTAATTCCCACTGAAAATTCCCACTGAAAAAATGATCGACTTCCCAACGGACGGAGGAGTTGTTTTTTCAACCCTTAACATTAAAAAATCTATATCTCGGAAACTATTCTTCGGAACACATACAAATTTTGTGTGTTGGTTAATCATATCGATAAAAATCACCACTGGAAAAATGATCGACTTCCCGTGGGACGGAGGGGTTGTTTTTTCAACCCCTAACATTGAAAAATTCATATCTCGGAAACTATATCTCGGAACATATACAGATTTTGCATGTTGGCTGATCATATCGATACTAATCACCACTGAAGAAATGATCGACTTCCCGTGGGACGGAGAGGTTGTTTTTTCAACCCCTAACTTTGAAAAATTCATATCTCGGAAACTATTCTCCGGAACACATACAGATTTTGCATGTGGGTTAATCATATCGATACTAATTATCACTGAGAAAATGATCGACTTCCCATGGGGCAAGGGGTTGTTTTTTAAACCCTAAACATTGAAAAATTCATATCTCGGAAACTATTTTTCGGAAAACATACAGATTTTGCATGTTGGTTAATCATATCGATACTAATCACCACTGAAAATATGATCGACTTCCCGTGGGACGGAGGGGTTGTTTTATTAACTCTTAACATTAAAAAATTCATATCTCGGAAACTATTTTTCGGAACACATACAGATTTTGCATGTTGGCTAATCATATCGAAACTAATCACAACTGAAAAAATGATCGACTTTCCGTGAAACGGACTGGTTGTTTTTTCAACCCTTAACTTTGAAAAATTGATATCTCGGAAACTATTTTTAGGAACACATACAGATTTTGCATCTGTATCTGCATCTGTTAATCATATCAATACTAATCACCACTGAAAAAATGAGCGACTCCTCAAGGGACAGAGTGGTTGTTTTTTCAACCCTAAACTTTGAAAAATTCATATCTCGGAAACTATTTTTCATAACACATACAGATTTTGCATGTTGGTTGATCCTATCGATAATAATCTCCACTGAAAATATGATCGACTTCCTGTTGGACGGAGGGGTTGTTTTTTCAAAACTCAACATTGAAAAATTCATATCTCGGAAACTAATCTTCGGAACACATACAAATTTTGCATGTGGGTAAATCATATCGATAGTAATTACCACTAAAGAAATGATCGACTTTTCGTGGGACGGAGGGGTTGTTTTTTCAACTTTAACTTTGAAAAATTCATATCTCGGAAACTATTCTTCGGAACACATACAGATTTTCCATGTGGGTTAATCATATCGATACTAATCACCACTGAAAAAATGATCGACTTCCTGTGGGACGAAGGGGTTGTTTTTCAACCCTTAACATTAAAAAATTCATATCTCGGAAACTATTCTTCGGAACACATACAGATTTTGCATGTGGGTTGATCATATCGACACCCATTACCACTGAAAAAATGATCGACTTCCGGTAGGACGAAAGGGTTGTTTTTTCAACCCTCAACTTTGAAAACTTCATATCTCGGAAACTGCTTGTTTCAGAGGTAATTAGTATCGATATGCAAAATCTGAATATGTTCCGCAAAATAGTTTTCGAAATATGAATTATCGAAGTTAAGAGTTGAAAAAACAACCCCTCCGGCCCACAACAAGTCGATCATTTTTTCAGTGGTAATTGGTGTCGACATGATCAACCCACGATACTCATCACCACTGAAAAAATGATCGACTTCCCGTGGGACGGAGGGGTTGTTTTTTCAACCCTTAACATTAAAAAATTCATATCTCTTAAACTATTCCTCGGAACATATACAGATTTTGCATGTTGGCTGATCATATTGATACTAATACTCACTGGAGAAATGATCGACATCCCGTGGGATGGAGATGTCGTTTTTTCAACCCCTAACTTTGAGAAATTCATATCTCGGAAACTATTCTTCGGAACACATACAGATTTTGCATGTGGGTTAATCATATCGATATAATTACCACTGAGAAAATCATCGACTTCCCATGGGGCAAGGGGTTGTTTTTTCAACCCTAAACATTAAAAAATTCATATCTCGGAAACTATTTTTCGGAACACATACAGATTTTGCATGTTGGTTTATCATATCGATACTAATCACCACTGAAAACATTATCGACTCCCCGTGAGACGGAGGGGTTGTTTTATTAACCCTTAACATTAAAAAATTCATATCTCGGAAACTATTTTTCGGAACACATACAGATTTTGCATGTTGGCTGATCATATCCAAACTAATCACCACTAAAAAAATGATCGACTTTCCGCGGGACGGACTGGTTGTTTTTTCAACCTTCAACTTTGAAAAATTGATATCTCGGAAACTATTCTTCGGAACACATACAGATTTTGCATGTGGGTTAATCATATCGATACTAATCACCATTGGAAAAATGATCGACTCCTCGTGGGACAGAGGGGTTGTTTTTTCAACCCTTAACTTTGAAAAATTCATATCCCGGAAACTATTCTTCGGAACACATACAAATTTTGTGTGTTGGTTAATCATATCGATAATAATCACCACCGAAAAAATGATCGACTTCTCAACGGACGGAGGGGTTGTTTTTTCAACCCTAAACATTAAAAAATTCATATTTCAGAAACTATTCTTCGGAACACATACAAATTTTGTGTGTTGGTTAATCATATCGATACCAATCACCACTGAAAAAATGATCGACTTCCTGTGGGACGGAGGGGTTGTTTTTTCAATCCCTAACATTAAAAAATGCATATCTCGGAAACTATTCCTCGGAACATATACAGATTTTGCATGTTGGCTGATCATATCGATACTAATCACCACTGGAGAAATGATTGACTTCCCGTGGGACGCAGGGGTTGTTTTTTCAACCCCTTACTTTGAAAAATTCATATCTCGGAAACTATTCTTCGGAACACATACAGATTTTGCATGTTGGCTAATCATATCGAAACTAATCACCACTAAAAAAATGATCGACTTTCCGTGGAACGGACTGGTTGTTTTTTCAACCCTAAACTTTGAAAAATTGATATCTCGGAAACTATTCTTCGGAACACATACAGATTTTGCATGTGGGTTAATCATATCGATACTAACCACCATTGAATGATCGACTCCTCAAGGGACAGAGTGGTTGTTTTTTCAACCCTAAACTTTGAAAAATTCATATCTCGGAAACTATTTTTCGGAACACATATAGATTCTGCATGTTGGTTGATCATATCGATAATTATCACCACTGAAAAAATGATCGACTTCCTGTGGGACGGAGGGGTTGTTTTTTCAAAACTAAACTCTGAAAAATTCATATCTCGGAAACTATTCTTCGGAACACATACAGATTTTGCATGTTGGTTAATCATATCGATAATAATCACCACTGAAAAAATGATCGACTTCCTGTGGGACGGAGGGGTTGTTTTTTCAAAACTAACTTTGAAAAATTCATATCTCGGAGAATATATGTTGGAGCATATTGGTATTTCGTGTGCTAGATTATATTTCCAATATCGATATAACCAGAAGGCGATCGACTTCTCGTGGGAGCACAGGCTTGTTTTTACAACCTTTAACTTTGAAAAATTAATATCTCGGAAACTATTCTTCGGAACAAATACAGATTCTGCATGTGGGTTGATCATATCGATACTAATTCCCACTGAAGAAATGATCGACTCCTCAAGGGACAGAGGGGTTGTTTTTTCAACCCCTAACTTTCAAAAAATTCATATCTCGAAAACTAATCTTCGGAACACATACAGATTTTGCATGTGGGTTGATCATATCGATAGTAATTACCACTAAAGAAATGATCGACTTCCCGTGGGACGGAGCGGCTGTTTTTTCAACTTTAACTTTGAAAACTTCATATCTCGGAAAGTATTCTTCGGAACACATACAGATTTTCCATGTGGGTTAATCATATCGATACTAATCACCACTGAAAAAATGATCGACTTCCCGTGGGACGGAGGGGTTGTTTTTCAACCCTTAACATTAAAAAATTTAGGAAACTATTCTTCGGAACACATACAAATTTTGCATGTGGGTTGATCATATCGACACCCATTACCACTGAAAAAATGATCGACTTCCGGTAGGACGTAGGGGTTGTTTTTTCAACACTTAACTTTGAAAACTTTATATCTCGGAAACTGCTTTTTTCAGTGGTAATTTGTATCGATATAATCAACGCACATGCAAAATCTGAATATGTTCCGCAAAATAGTTTTCGAGATATAAACTTTTCAGAGTTGAGGGTTGAAAAAACAACCCCTCCGTCTAACGGGAAGTCGATCATTTCTTCAGTGTTTATTAGTATCGATATGATTAACCCACATGCAAAATCTATATGTGCTCCGAAAAATAGTTCTCGAGATATGAATTTTCGAAGTTAAGAGTTGAAGAAACAACCCCTCCGTCCCACCGCAAGTCGATCATTTTTTCAGTGGTAATTGATGTCGATATGATCTACCCACGATACTTATCACAACTGAAAAAATGATCGACTTCCCGTGGGACGGAGGGGTTGTTTTTTCAACCCCTAACTTTGAAAAATTCATATCTCGGAAACTATTCTTCGGAACACATACAGATTTTGCATGTGGGTTTATCATATCGATACTAATTACCACTGAGAAAATGATCGACTTCCTATGCGGCAAGGGGTTGTTTTTTCAACCCGTAACATTAAAAAATTCATATCTCGGAAACTATTTTTCGGAACACATACAGATTTTGCATGTTGGCTGATCATATCGAAACTAATCACCACTAGAAAAATGATCGACTTTCCGTGGGACGGACTGGTTGATTTTTCAACCCTTATCTTTGAAAAATTGATATCTCGGAAACTATTCTTCGGAACACATACAGATTTTGCATGTGGGTTAATCATATCGATACTAATCACCATTGAAAAACTGATCGTTTCCTCGTGGGGCAGAGGAGTTGTTTTTTCAACCCTCAACTTTGAAAAACTCATATCTCGGAAACTATTCTTCGGAACACATACAGATTTTGTATGTTGGTTAATCATATCGATAATATTCACCACTGAAAAAATGATCGACTTCCTGTGGGACGGAGGGGTTGTTTTTTCAAAGTTAGGGGTTGAAAAAACAACCCCTCCGTCCCACCGCAAGTCGATCATTTTTTCAGTGGTAATTGGTGTCGATATGATCAACCCACGACACTTATCACCACTGAAAAACTGATCCACTTCCTGTGAAACGGAGGGGTTGTTTTTCAACCCTTAATATTGAAAAATTCATATCGGATCATTCGGGTCTAGTTTTCAGTTTTGATTACGAAAAAGAATCATTAACTCAACCAAAAAGACTTGTACGAATCTACAGCAAGTTCTATATACGCAGGTTTCTGGATGAAATAAAGAATTTAAATTGGAATGAACTCGGCAATATTCCATTGAAAGATGTGAACGCACAATGGAATTTCTTCATGTCGCGTTTCAAACTTATCTTCGAATCAAATTTTCCATTGAAATATGTTTATGCTAGAAGTTCCAAACCTAGTTACAGGGGGGTTTTCGATAAACCCGAAGTTATAGCGATAAAGAGACGTCTCGACCTAGCTCTCACTATATCAACCATAAACGTTGCATTTAAACCCTACTACTTAGAACTGAAGAGACGTTACAACTTGATTCTGTCTGAGGCTAAAAGGATCGAAAATGAACATCGCATCATAGATTCAGAAAACAAAACTCGCACTCTCCGTAAAATAGTTGTAGAAAATACAAATATTAAAATAAATAACAAAAAATGTAATTTTGACTTTTGTGATGATTTTATAAAATTAGTAAATGATTTCAATACCTATTTTGTAACCGCGGCACCAAGTTTGTTGCGAACTCTTCGGAGTTCATGTGAAGTAGCCAGGAATGAAAAGTCGATGTATCTTTTTGAGGTGACAGATGATGAAATCCAAATTGTTTTGAGGTCCATAAAAAATAAATTCACTTGCGGCTATGACGGCATTCTAACTAGCATCATGAAGCAGGCTATTCCGCATTTGCTGAAACCCCTAAAACTTATAATAAAACTGTTCTTTTCGATTCGGTGTTTTCCCTGAACAGTTGAAGACATCTCTGGTCATTCCCATTTTTAAAAATGGTAACATGACTATGACACAAAATTATCGGCCTATTAGCATTTTACCCGCTTTCTCGAAGATTTTCGAGAAGATAATGTGCCGGAGGTTACTGAGCTTTTTCCTCAAATTTCGCCTTTTTACATCCAAGCAACATGGATTCTTGAAAGGAAGGGGTATCAATTCTGCAATGTTTGAGCTAACGGTGTCGATTTTGAATGGCTTGGAAAACGGGGACGTTCCTCTCGGAATGTTTCTTGATCTGTCAAAGGCCTTCGATTGCGTGGACTCGGGCATATTGTTGGAGAAACTGCGTGTATACGGAATAAGAGATAATGTTTTGGACTGGTTCGGTAGTTACTTGTCTGACCGCACACAGCATGTGAAGATCGAACACAATGGAATAACTTATAGATCAGACCCTCTCAAAATAGAGACAGGTGTCCCCCGGGGAAGTATTCTGGGACCATTGCTGTTCATTGTTTATTTCAATGACTTCGCGGATATTTTTGAGGGATCTGAGCATCATCTTGTTCAATATGCTGATGACAGTTCTATCGTATTTAAGGAGAAGAACACGCAAGACGTGATAGAATCGCTAAATTCTTATATGCCACGGATACAAACATGGCTAGGCAAAAATAATTTACTCCTGAATCTCAACAAGACAAAGTGCGTAATATTTAGTACGAGCCATTCCCGGCGTCCTATTCCCGAGTTCATAGAATACCAAAGTCAAAACGTGAAGATAGATGAAGTCACTAAATGTTTAGGAATCAGACTAGATAAATCTTTGAACTGGAGCGAGCATGTTCTATATCTGAACTGGAAACTGAACTATGTCATATACAATTTTCGTGTCGCCAAGAATTTGCTCAACTAAAAATCTCTGACAGCATTATACTTTTCTAATTTTCAGTCGTTGCTCAGTTTTGGAATTATATTCTGGGGAGGGGCAAGCGACATTGACAGAATATTCCGCTGCCAGAAAATGATGCTCAGAACTATGTTGGGTCTGCGTTTCCGTGAGAGTTGCAGGGGAAAATTTAAGGCTCATGGAATCTTAACCGTGTCCGGACTCTATATAAGAGAAAGCTTCGTTTTCAATTTTGAAAACAAGCACTTATTTCAATTATTCAGCAAGTCTTCAGACAGGACGAGAGGTAGAAATTACATGCTTCCGAAGCATAACCTTACAACAACTCAGAAAAACTTTTTATATATGTCTTTGAAAATGTATAATCATCTTCCATATGCTATCTAAAATATCACGAATGAAGCAAGTTTCAGGAGGAATATAAACGAAATTTCACCCAATATAGAACCATACACAGTATCAGAATTTTTCAGACATAGTTTCTAGTCTGCTGTTGTTTTTCCTTTCTTATGACAAGTTTGCACTATGGCCCTTTATTGTTTTTTGAATGATTGTAAGAGGTTATCTTTGTAAATAAATGAATATTATTATTATTATTATCATTATTATTATAATCTCGGAAACTTTTCTTCGGAACAAATACAGATTTTGCATGTGGGTTGATCATATCGACACCCATTACCACTGACAAAATGATCGACCTCCCATGGGGCAAGGTGTTTTTTTTCAACCCTAAACATTAAAAAATTCATATCTCGGAAACTTTTTTTCGGAACACATTCAGATTTTGCACGTTGGTTGATCATATCGATACTAATCACCACTGGAAACATTATCGACTTCCCGTGAGACGGAGGGGTTGTTTTATTAACCCTTAACATTAAAAAATTCATATCTCGGAAACTATTTTCCGGAACACATACAGATTGTGCATGTTGGCTGATCATATCGAGGCTAATCACCACTAAAAAAATGATCGACTTTCCGTGAGACGGACTGGTTGTTTTTTCAACCCTTAACTGGGAAAAACTCATATCTAGAAAACTATTCTTCGGAACACATACAGATTTTGCATGTTGGTTAATCATATCGATAATAATCACCACTGAAAAAATGATCGACTTCCTGTGGGACGGAGGGGTTGTTTTTCAAACTTTAACTTTGAAAAATTTATATCTCGGAAAATTTTCTTCGTAACACTTACAGATTTTGCATGTGGGTTAATCATATCGATAGTAATTACCACTAAAGAAATGATCGACTTTCCGTGGGACGGAGGGGTTGTTTTTTCAACTTTAACCTTGAAAAATTAATATCTCGGAAACTATTCTTCGGAACACATACAGATTTTCCATGTGGGTTAATCATATCGATACTTATCACCACTGAAAAAAATGATCGACTTCCCGTGAAACGGAGGGGTTGTTTTTCAACCCTTTATATTGAAAAATTCATATCTCGGAAACTTTTCTTCGGAACACATACAGATTTTGCATGTGGGTTGATCATATCGACACCCATCACCACTGAAAAAATGATCGACTTCCGCTGGGACGGAGGGGTTGTTTTTTCAACCCTCAACTTTGAAAACTTTATATCTCGGGAACTGCTCTTTTCAGTTGTAATTAGTATCGATATGGTTAACGCACATGCAAAATCTGAATATGTTCCGCAAAATAGTTTTCGAGATATGAACTTTTCAGAGTTTAGTGCTGAAAAAACAACCCCTCCGTCTAACGGGAAGTCGATCATTTCTTCAGAGGTTATTAGTATAGATATGATTAACCCACATGCAAAATCTGTATGTGTTCCGAAAAATAATTTTCGAGATATGAATTTTCGAAGTTAAGAGTTGAAAAAACAACCCCTCCGTCCCACCGCAAGTCGATCATTTTTTCAGTGTTAATTGGTGTCGATATGATCGACTCACGATACTAATCACCACTGAAAAAATGATCGACTTCCCGTGGGACGGAGGGGTTGTTTTTCCAACCCCTGACATTAAAAAATTCATATCTCGAAAACTATTCCTCGGAACATATACAGATTTTGCATGTTGGCTGATCATATCGATACCCATCACCACTGAAGAAATGATCGACTTCCTGTGGGACAGAGGGGTATTTTTTTTTTCGAAACTTACTTTGAAAGATTCATATCTCGGAAACTGATCTTCGGAACACATACAGATTTTGCATGGGGGTCAATCATATCGATAGTAATTACCACTGAAGAAATGATCGACTTCCCGTGGGACGAAGGGGTTGTTTTTTCAATTTAAACTTTGAAAAATTCATATCTCGGAAAATATACTTCGGAACATATACAGATTCTGCATGTGGGTTAATCATGTCGATACTAATTACCACCGAAAAAATGATCGACTTCCCGTGAAACGGAGGGGTTGTTTTTTCAACCCTTAACTTTGAGAAACTCATATCTCGAAAACTATTCTTCGGAACACAACCAGATTCTGCATGTGGGTCAGTCATATCGATACTAATTACCACTAAAGAAATGATCAGTCGATCATTTCTTTAGTGGGGCAAGGGGTTGTTTTTTCAACCCTAAATATAAAAAAATTCATATCTCGGAAACTATTTTCCGGAACACATACAGATTTTGCATGTGGGTTGATCATATCGACACCCATTACCACTGAAAAAATGATAAACTTCCGGTGGGACGGAGGGGTTGTTTTTTCAACTCTTAACTTTGAAAACTTCATATTTCGGAAACTGCTTTTTTCAGTGGTAATTAGTATCGATATGGTTAACGCACATGCAAAATCTGAATATGTTCCGCAAAATAGAGATATAAACTTTTCAGAGTTGAGGGCTGAAAAAACAACCCCTTTGTCTAACGGGAAGTCGATCATTTCTTCAGTGGTTATTAGTATCGATATGATTAACCCACATGCAAAATCTGTATGTGTTCCGAAAAATAATTTTCGAGATATGAATTTTCGAAGTTGAGAGTTGAAAAAACAACCCCTCCGTCCCACCGCAAGTCGATCATTTTTTCAGCGGTAATTGGTGTCAATATGATCAACCTACGATACTTATCACCACTGAAAAAATGATCGACTTCCCGTGGGACGGAGGGGTTGTTTTTCCAACCCCTAACATTAAAAAATTTATATCTCGAAAACATTTCCTCGGAACAGATACAGATTTTGCATGTTGGCTGATCATATCGATACTTATCACCACTGAAGAAATGATCGACTTCCCGTGGGACGGAGGGGTTGTTTTTTCAAACCCTAACTTTGAAAAATTCATATCTCGGAAACTATTCTTCGGAACACATGCAGATATTGCATGTGGGTTTATGATATCGATACTAATAACCACTGAGAAAATGATCGACTTCCCATGGGGCAAGGGGTTTTTTTTTCAACCCTAAACATTAAAAAATTCATATCTCGGAAACTATTTTTCGGAACACATACAGATTTCGCATGTTGGTTAATCATATCGATGCAAATCACCACTGAAAACATGATCGACTTCCCGTGAGACGGAGGGGTTGTTTTATTAACCCTCAACATTGAAAAATTCATATCTCGGAAACTATTCTTCGGAACACATACAGATTTTGCATGTGGGTTAATCATATCGATACTAATCACCATTGAAAAAATGATCGACTCCTCGTGGGACAGAGGGAATGTTTTTTCAACCCTTAACTTTGAAAAACTCATATCTCGGAAACTATTCTTCGGAACACATACAGATACTGCATGTTGGTTAATCATATCGATAATAATCACCACTGAAAAAATGATCGATTTCCTGTGGAACGAAGGGGTTGTTTTTTCAAAACTTACTTTGAAAAATTCATATCTCAGAAACTGTTCCGAAGAATAGTTTCTGAGATATGAATTTTTCAAAGTTAGGGGTTGACAAAACAACCCCTCCGTCCCACCGCAAGTCGATCATTTTTTCAGTGGTAATTGGTGTCGATATGATCAACCCACGACACTTATCGTCGTGAAAAAGTGATCGACTTCCCGTGGGACGGAGGGGTTGTTTTTTCAACCCCTAACTTTGAAAAATTCATATCTCGGAAACTATTCTTCGGAACACATACAGATTTTGCATTTGGGTTGATCATATCGATACTAATTAATACTGAGAAAATGATCGACTTCCCATGGGGCAAGGGGTTGTTCTTTCAACCCTAAACATTAAAAAATTCATATATCGGAAACTATTTTTCGGAACACATACAGATTTCGCATGTTGGTTACTCATATCGATACTAATCACCACTGAAAACATTTTCGACTTCCCGTGAGATGGAGGGGTTGTTTTATTCCCAGACGGCACCCTATATTCCCGGAATATTCCTCCAATCTGCCATTAAGCCAAAAGATATTGCAATATGCGAGGCATATGCCAGATATATATCAAATATATCTGCTCTCAAAGGAATATTCCAAATATATGCCATCCCAGATATGTCTGGTATATGCTATGGGAATATCTATATGATATGCGTTTAGAATATTATTCAATAGTATTTATTGGTATATATACATGAATCTTCATGGAATATTACAAACGTTACAAAACCCTTTTTGAACGATAATTGTGTGTAGCCACTACCACTACCTCGATTTTGCTTTTGTTCCGAACTCATCAATAATTGATGAGTTTGCTATTTTCCAGTAAACTGTTAAAGAACTACAAACTTTCTATATAGATTATATTTTCGAGGAATCGCAGTTATCATCAAGTTAATTATAGTTGGATTCAAGTTAAAAAATAACACTTTCATTCGCTTAATAATTTGATCTTATTCATCAAACTGAGTAAACAATGGAATCAATGATTTGTAATTTATTTATATGATTGATACAATGAAATGAAAGAGCAGGCAACAAATTAAACGTTTTTATTTGTGAAAAATGGACATGCTATACTATATCCTATATCGACTGAGAGTCAAGTGACTTTGTAAATAATTGAAATGTTCGATGAAACAGAAAAAGAGGTCCATTATGATTTTGATCTTATAGGAAAGAGATCAAATATATATTTTCAATAAATGGAAAAACAATATATGATATTCGAGCAGATATGTGAAAAGGGCGTAGACAAGTTGTCAAAAATCATATATGATAATCAAATATTAGTCAGCAGAGGTGAGAGTAGCTTATTCCACTGGAGGATCGAATCACTTTTGCTCATATTTTTGTTTCCATGAAGCTGCCCTGTGGTGACAGAGATGTCTGGAACTTAGAATCTTTCTAGTTCAACTTAATACTTCTTGCTTTTCATTGAACCAAATACATTGCATTTCAAACATTTCAGAGCCATTGTAGGTTGAGGAAGTTATGTGGCCACCACCACCATATTTTCGCCCTTTCTAGATATTTCCTTGAATTTTATCAAAATATCTGACAGAAATACCAATGACATTATTTCTTTACAGGAATAAAACTACTCCTTTATAAATAAAAAATTAACTATTTTCTGGCCTCTACCCATTCTTAACTCCTGCAATTCTATCCCTGAATTTACCGATAAGAATATCAAATTTCGATTTTACTGATTTGACTTTTTCTTATGGATGTAAACATTACGTCACGACGTTTTCAGTCAAAACATTCATATTTTTGTTTTGTGGTCTTGGATTGAGGTTATTTGTGTTCTGTGATTAGCAGTTTCAGTTTGGCGTTCCAAACTTCCAAAATGGTCGTCACGTCACGGTGGTGACATGAGTTGAAAGAGTCTTATTGAAAAATTATTAAATTGTGTGTGGAGTTGAAAATATGTTATTGTTTGAGTATTATGTGATAAATAGTTTGTGATGCAGCCGAGCACATGATAAAAGATAAGACAGGCAGACAAGAGCATGACTGTAGGAGCGTGAATATCAAATCAGCGTTGGTAGGTACTCTTATATATTTGGAATGCTTGAAAGAGGTTTTCGTAATATGCCAATCACTTGTCAGTGCTTTATCTTTGGTTATGTGTATTTACGTTTTTTCAGGTCAAAGAATTGAGGACTTTACAGTGAGGAAGTGATAGAAAGGATATTTCCTATATTTTAGTTGGGTTGGGAAAAAGGCAAAAACTAACTTTTCATCCCTAATAAAATATTGCAATGTTCTCAAAGGTATAATATAAATAATTTCAGTGATCATAAAACCCATTTTATGTTTTATTAATATTTTCAGAGGTTCTTAAACAGAATGAAAATACTAAATTTGTTACTGAAAAATGGCTCTACGTTGTGCAGATAGCTTAACCAAAATTTTGCTTTCAATCCAAACGTAAAAACTACAAGAGCATGAGTGGAGGAGCTTCTCAGGTGTAGTAAGTCTCAACCAAGCAGTATATCGTAATTTTGTTCCTGCAAGCAAAAAGGCTGTACAGGTCGAAAATATTAGTGGCATCAATACGGATTTAGGCCCTAAAAATCAAAAAGAGGGATCGTCTTCGAGAAGGAAGGTTGCCTCGATATAAATTGCCAACACTGCCTACTAAAATTCAAAGTAAGTTTATAAATATTAAATAATTAGAACAGATTCCACTATTACTATAGCAGTAGACAGCCTCTTATCTTGAAAATCTTAGAATCACTGGTTTTTTTCAGGGCCAAAATCAAAGAATTCCAAGGATAAAGGCGAGGAAGACCAAAAGCTACCTGGATGAGCGGCATACAGAAGACGATGTCTGAGAGACCAGGAGAATGGACTGGAGACTGGGAATTGGAAGGCCTGGGATGTTATAAACACGGATATCTATATCAGCACCCCAAAGGTAAAGTGTGTCAAGTCACAATATCAAAATTAGACAAATGAGAGATTTTTCAGTTCGATCATTGTTTCAAAGAATGTGTACTGCCATTACTTGGCGTCTTCATAAACCTAGGGAGTCAAAAATGTGTTCCACTAGCTAGAATTTACTAATGTTAATCCAATATTCTATATAGGTCGTGTCTGAAAAAATGTGACTTAACACACTTTACCTCTGAGGTGCTGATATATAGATATAAGGTCGGTTTTACAAAACTTTGTTAGTACCATTTAATTAACTGGAGCCACCACGATTCGTAGAAATTTCAAAACGAGTAATTCGATTTGTGAAACCGACCCATAATCTGATGAGTCGATTTCAAATGGCTGTTTTGGTTGGTTAACGGTTGACCGCTCGGTTCATAAATGACAACGTCAAACGAACTGCGCTTTCGAATTCTGTTCAAATTTTGGAGAAACATCTGATTTGATACGTCACCAGAATGTCATTCGAATGCGGTTGGTCCAAAACTGACGGACCAATCTATGAACCAACCAAGAACCAGTCAATCGAAATCGCCTCTAGTTCACAAACCAAATAATTGAAGTTCACAGTTCAATATTTATATCATTTAAAATATTACCTCATTGTGTTTTCCCTATTTTTTAGTTTAATTCATCAAATGTTAATTTTTACTTATTCTTAGTATTGTTTTGTAAAATACCTAGTTGATTTATATTTTTACTTTATGTTCATTTTTATGATTTAATGTGATAATTTTGTTAATTATTGTTATTGTACAAAATATTCTTAAAACTGTAATAAATTTTTTTGAAACAATCTAATCAATGCATTATTATTTAGTACCGCTACAAAAATTTACATATATTTAAATATATACAAAGATATTACCAGCATATGGCATGGACAAATCAGGAGATAAAAAGATATTGCCAGCATATATGTAAGGGAGATATTCATAGATGAATCTGTATGGCATATGCCATGGAGATATTTTTGAAGATTATGGGATATTCCTGGCAGATGTTTCATGGTGACCTTGGATATTCCTGCTATCTGCCAGGCTTATGCCCTGGGAGATTTGGAATATGTTTGGAATATCTCAATATGCCAGCGGTATATTCATTGAATATGCATGGAATATTTCTGTGCCGTCTGGGTTAACCCTAAACATTAAAAAATTCATATCTCGGAAACTATTTTTCGGAACACATACAGATTGTGCATGTTGGCTGATCATATCGAAACTAATCACCACTAAAAAAAAGATCGACTTTCCGTGGGACGGACTGGTTGTTTTTTCAACCCTTAACTTTGAAAAATTGATATCTCGGAAACTATTCTTCGGAACACATACAGATTTTGCATGTCGGTTAATCATATCGATACTATTCACCATTGAAAAAATGATCGACTCCTCGTGGGACAGAGGTCTTCTTTTTTCAACCCTTAACTTTGAAAAACTCATATCTCGGAAACTATTCTTCGGAACACATACAGATTCTGCATGTTGGTTAATCATATCGATAATAATCACCACTGAAAAAATGATCGACTTCCTGTGGGACGGAGGGTTTTTTTTTTTTCAAAACTAACTTTGAAAAATTCATATCTCGGAAACTATTCTTCGGAACACATACAGATTTTGCATGTGGGTCAATCATATCGATAGTAATTACCACTAAAGAAATGAACGACTTACCGTGGGACGGAGGGGTTGTTTTTTCAACTTAAACTTTGAAAAATTCATATCTCGGAAAATATTCTTCGTAACACATACTGATTCTGCATGTGGGTTAATCATATCGAAACTAATTACCACTGACAAAATGATAGACTTCCCATGGGGCAAGGGGTTGTTTTTTCAACCCTAAACATTAAAAAATTCATATCTCGGAAACTATTTTCCGGAACACATACATATTTTGCATGTTGGTTAATCATATCGATACTAATCACCACTGAAAACATGATCGACTTCCCGTGGGACGGAGTGGGTTGTTTCATTAACCCTTAACATTAAAAAATTCATATCTCGAAAACTATTTTTCGGAACACATACAGATTTTGCATGTTGGCTGATCATATCGAAACTAATCACCACTGAAAAAATGATCGACTTTCCGTGGAACGGACTGGTTGTTTTTTCAACTCTTAACTTAAAAAAATTGATATCTCAGAAACTATTCTTCGGAACACATACAGATTCTGCATGTGGGTTAATCATAATAATAATAATGATAATAATAATAATAATAATAATAATCATAATTATAATAATAATAATAATAATAATAATAATAATAATAATAATAATAATAATAATAATAATAATAATAATAATAATAATAATAATAATAATAATAATAATAATAATAATAATTAATAATAATAATTATTATAATTTATTGATCCTTTAAGACATCGAAGATGTATAGGACATGTCAAAAAATATAAATACATACATATGCAAATTAATACAAGAAAATTTCCAAATTATTGTCGGAATAATACTCCCCTGAACTATAATAAACATTTTTCAACAGAATAGCTTTAACAACTGTTTTAAACTTTTTTACAGTAATAGATTGGATACACTTCGGTAAATGATTAAATAATTTTACACACTGGTAAAATGGAGACTTTTCAAATTTAGTCGTTTTATGTTCGGGTACAAATAAAGTTCTATCATTTCTGGTATTATAGCTGTGAAAGACAGATAACCTGGAGAAGTGCAATTCATTCTCCTTTACATATACTAAGCATCTCAAGATGAAAATAGATGGTAATGTTAATACACCATGATTTAGAAAAAGGGGTCTACAGGAAGAGCGAAGTGGGATATTGAAAATCAACCGCAAAATCCGTTTTTGGAGTATAAAAACTCTACTAACATCTGTAGAGTTGCCCCATAATAAAATGTTATAAGACAAATGACTGTAGACAAGGCTTTAATAAACGTTCAGCAATGTACTCATGGGTACTGTATTTCTGATCCTGGATATTGCATAGTATGAGTTGTTGAGCTTTCTGCATAATAAATCAACATGTGTTGACCACTTGAGGTTTCGATCTATATGAATACCGAGAAACTTAGTGCAGTCTTTGAAAATTATTGTTGTATCACGCTAACCAAATACCAACTTGCGATTTTCAATTCCGGATGTGAAATGGATACAAACAGTTTTGTTAATATTTATCATGAGGGCATTTTCGCGGCACCAATCCACAAAGCTTCGCACCAGAAGTTCACATGAACTTTGTAATTCCTCAAAAGAGGGTGCAGTAACCGCTACTGAGGTATCATCGGCGAATAGAGTAACTTTGAAATCATCTATTGGTGTCAGAAGATTTCGCCCAACCAAAATATTCATCAAGTTATCTGGCAGATCATTGATGAGTAGCAAAAACAAAAGCGGACCTAATACAGATCCTTGTGGAACTCCTAGTTTGATGTCATGACATGATGAGAAGGTATTTTGAATTGTAATTGTCATCAGTCTACCCTCAAGGTAACTTCGGAGCCAGCCCAAAATCACTCCCCTGAAACCCAGATTGTAGCACTTATCCAGTATAAATTGGAAGGATAGGCTGTCAAATGCTCGGGACAGATCAAAAAACAGTCCAGAAACAGATAGGCCTTTGTCGAGACGCTCGTAGACAAACTCAACAAAATGAATCGCTCCCGATTGTGTGGAACGCCCTGATCTGAAACCGTGTTGTGCATTGTCCAATATTCCAAACTTGTTCAGATAACACATGATTCAATTGAAAACAATTCGCTCAAATACCTTAGAGAAGACGCTGAGAAGTGATATCGGTCGATAGTTTGTGATATCTTTAACATCATTACTTTTGTGAAGAGGAATGACTATCGCCTTTTTGAGAGGAGACGAAAATATACTAGTTGTTACGGATAAATTTATGCAATAAGCAAAATGTTGAGCAATATCCTCACCTATCATTTTCAGAACTATGGCAGACATAGAATCTAACCTGCTTTTATTTTTCAGAGAGGTTATAATGTCAACTACCTCATGCTTTATAACTGGATAAAAATAAAAATTTGAGTTTACCATGCGAGAAGTGGTGCAGGAGAATGACAATGAATCATCATAATAACGTTTCAGAGTGGCTTCATTTACTGAGGAAAAATGACCAGCAAATAACTCCACCAATTCTTCTACGTCACCATGTGAAACTTCATCAATAATTAATTCAGAGGGTTCAGTCGTTTTTTGATTCCTGCCAGTTAAAGTATTAACCATATTCCACAATGTCCTATTCTTATTATCGGATTTATCAATAATCTGACTATTGAAATTTAACTTAGTATTTTTGATAAGTGAACAATAAGATAATTTCGCCTTCTTGTATAATTCATAAGAAGATTCACTCCTGATATTAGAATGTAACCAGTGAATGTTTTGAAGGTCTCGTTTAGCTGAGATAATTTCTGGTGTTACCCAGTTTTTATTGTGAGAAGGCTCAAAATTAATTTTTCTCAATGGACAGCAAGTTTCGAATATATTTTGAATAATGGCAATGAATGCTTCGAAACATTGGTCAACACATGTGTAATTATATATATATACTGAAAACTTTCCTTCCTAATACAGTCAACAAAATTACTGAGATTATGTTTACTCATATTTCTGACAAATTTTGAGGATGATATAGTACTAATGTTGAAGTTAGTGCATAGCTCTAGTGAAAGAACCCGGTGGTCACTGATATGAGCCTCATCAACCTCCACAGCACAATTAGGCAGATCGGCATTAGTTAGAATATAGTCGACTTTCGAAATAGATGTTTTTCCATTGATATCAGTAAATATTCTAGTGGGAAGCTGCGAAGATACACTCAAGCCGAAACATTCCAGTAAATCAACAAACTTTTTACACATTTGACAATTTTTTTTCAAAAAATCAATATTTAAGTCTCCGCACACAAAAATAGTGTCAACAAATTTCAAAGAATAGTTTATAGTATAAAACATGCTATCAAGGAAAACATCAAAATTACCA
This sequence comes from Hippodamia convergens, assembly GCA_038502775.1. Classification (NCBI taxonomy): domain Eukaryota; kingdom Metazoa; phylum Arthropoda; class Insecta; order Coleoptera; family Coccinellidae; genus Hippodamia; species Hippodamia convergens. Next base: position 59,945,523 of record CM076607.1, on the reverse strand, counting down.
GTACAGGGTCGATACACACTTATAATTCCAAAACGCATCCCAACTAGCAAAATAGACCCCTAAAAGAACGAAATTGTTTTATAATTATCCTATAGCGTCACTGGAAAGAATAAAATTATTTTTTTATGCATCTGAATACGACAATTTTATCATAAAACAGAGAGGTTTCTATAATGCTGTTTTATAGACGTTCTTAAAACTCATATAATACGACAAAGAAATAGCGTACGCATACAAATTTTATAATAGTCGCATAACGAACTATAAGATTTCTATGATATAATTTTAAAACATTGTTATACACATTATAATGCGGTTGCATAGCTATTGTATTACTTTTAATAGGGACGTTAAAAGTTGGTTGTAAAGGGAGCTGTATAAAAAGTTGTATTAGAGTTTCTTAAGAAAACTAATAAAATTGTTGCTTTACGCTGAAGTAAAATATTACACAATTAATATAAAAGTATTTTTATAATCATTTTATAACTTCAACAGTATTCTCTCTTATGAAGAGCTTATAGAATAAATTCATCTCAAGTTCTGCGTTATAATATCTATTCATATCATCGATCTATAATAATAATTATTATTCTCCGGACATATAAACATAACCCAATAGTACCTAATAGAAAAATTACCCGGGCTTCCCAGCAGGTTTCGTTTACAAAATGAATTCGGTAATATCTGACTGGAAAAAAGCAAAGCAAAGTGGTCACTTCAAAAGATCAGTTAAAAAAAGATACAATAGAATACTTTCTCAGAATTGCAGTTCGCGTGATCAACCTCTAGTTGAAGTGGCAAATAACGAAGAGGCTAATCTAGAGGATACAATAATTTTAGCTTCAGGCAGGAGAGTTAATACTGAAGAACAATATGAAGGAAATAAAGACCAACATGACATGACAAATGAAAGAGTCGAAATCAATAGTTCTCATGAAGTAACCGCTGACACCGAGGACGAAAATTTGATTCATTCTCTATCTGAAATCGAAAAGAAGATTATAATAAAGGAACTACTTAAGATATGGCAATATCTTTCAACATAAATAATTCTGCATTGAAGGAGCTTTTCGTTATATGGAACCTGCCTAATCTCCTCCCTAAGATCCAAGGACATTCCTGAAGAACTACTATCTTGAGCATCTTTAAAGAATATGAGTACCGGTAAAAACGAATCTAATAATTTGAGGTTAGCTCAAGCTTGGGAAGATTCTGTATAGGTATACTGAAGTTATTCCAAACACAATACAACCAAAGAATCCTTTACTGTCGTACCGCACGTATGTTAAGCGATACTTCTGTTCTATTATGTAGTTTGCCAACGCGCTATACGATAAGCCGGAAAGCTCAAGTCCAGTGTTGCTAGCTTGGGCAATTAGTAGTTATACCAACATACATTAAATTAGTTGCAATGAATCTCTCTTTGTCAGCCCTCCTTTATCCACTCCTGGACGTAGGCCTCTTTCATGTTCCTCCATGCTGTTCTGTCTTGCGCAATGTGAAACCACCTATTTCTCGCATGTTGTTTGATGTCATCGAGCCATCTCCTCTGTGGTCTTCCCACACTACGTTTCGTTGCTCTCGGTAGCCAGTGTGTTAGTTTGTATGACCATCTCGATTTGTCTTGTCGGGCCACGTGTCCTGCCCATTGCCACTTCAATTCTGCAATCCGTTGTATGACATCTACGACCTTGGTTCTTCGTCGGATTTCTTCATTCCTTATTTTGTCTCTGAGACTGATATTAAGTAAAGCTCGTTCCATCGCTCTCTGCATTACTCTCAGCTGGTTCGCGCTCTTCTTCGTTATTCCCATCGTTTCCAGGCCATATGTCACTACAGGTAATATGCAGGTGTCAAAAACTTTACGCTTGAGGTTAATAGGGATGTCTCTATTTCTGAAAATGTAGCTCATCTTTCCGAAAGCTATCCAAGTAAGCCTTATCCTCCTTTTTATAAAATGAATAGGAAGACCATTTAATTTATTATGACATCTATCTTGTAGATCCTTATGTTCTGCGCGTACAATGTATGTTTTGAAATTTAATATTGAAAAGTCATCTGTTCAAAACACAATATTGCGATAGATCCCTTTTATTTTCACTGAGTAAACAGCTTTTATTGAATATTAACTGATAATTATTGCGAACATTTTTGTATAGCCTACACTTTATATGCAAAACAGTGACGTGTATTTTTTGCACACACTCTGACTACTCACTATACCAATACACACTTTTTATATGAGAATTTTCTTTTTTTTCTGTAAAAAACAAAATGCTATTGGAAATTTTTCATTGAATCTGGCAACATTCGAAATTGGTCAAGAATCAAACTTCACCATAACTCCCAAGACTGTCAAAAACAACTTTATGGCGCTGCATCAAACAACATTATAAAACTTTAATATCGTATACAGCTCAGAAGAAAACAGAATCATTGTATAAGGCGTCTTATTTGTATTCTACCCTATACGCCATATTTATTAAACGTTTGGCTATTCAGAAACCGCCGCCATTGTAAAAAAATTATATGCAAACGTAAGAAAGTGAAATAAAAATGGAATTTTCAAAGAAATATGAAGATTTTTTTCTGCTTTCACAACTGCCACAATGCAAATTTCGTTTCAAGTTGAAAATTCAACAAATGAAACAAAATTTTATATTTCTCATTTTTCATAATACTTATTAAATATATGCTAAACGGAGGCGCTTTAATTTTTCATCAAAAAAATATATATATATATATATATATATTGTCAGAAAAGTTAGCTGGGCAAATACATTCCGTCCAGTAGCGATATATTAGGTCTTTAATATCTGCAATATGATGAAATAATAATCACCCACCGCCATAATGCCCGATGTTCGATCTTAAACCTACACAAAACGCAAACGTTTATATAGATATACATCATGAAATATTCTTGTGACAATTCTATTCCGAATTTCAACAGTAGAAAACAAAATTATCGTATAAGCGATTCTGTCTGCATTATAAAATACTTATAAGATATTATAAATGGATTGTATAACTAATCCCGAAGACATACTTATAGGACAGTTATATAATCATCATATTGATGATCCTATAACGGTTGCGTAGTTTACTACAGGATGTCCCAAAAGAACAGAACTGTTGTGTAAACGTGGGCCCTTTTTGGTTGTGAAGACATTGTAAAAGGGTTTATAGCCACATTATAAGATTTTCACGTTTCTATAAGATATGCTGTATAGCAGTCCTTACAGCCTTTATAAAATTAGTTTTGCTAGTTGGGATGTTGTCAGCCATCACAATGGTTCCACACACTTCAAAATCCATCTTCACGGAATATAATGAGACACCAAGATTTTTCATCTTCATACCAGTTTTAACATAAATCATTGATCCTCCATGTATTCTATTGGAACGACAATAGTAATTAGCTTGTATGTATCCAGGTATAACCATTGATTTTACACTATCGGAATTACACCAGTGCTCAACGACACTCACAATATCGGGATTTTTATCGGCGAATAGTAACTCTAGATTTTCCATTTTATTTGAAATACATTGTACATTTATTTGCAATAATTTCAATCTTTTATTCTGAAAAGTAGGAAGATACTCAATTTGAGAGGAGTTTAGTCTCCTGGGTGTTTCACTTTTCTGGGTTGAAAAAAACGACGAACACTTGCTTTATTAGGTCAAATTGATCCTACAAGTGCTTTTTCGTATTCAGATTCAGGAACCAGTACCTTGAAGGATGAGTAGCTTTCAGGGTACTTTGATATCAATTTTTCACACTGACTATTAGTGAAGTTTTTTTTCAAGAAATTCTGTAAATTCTCCACTGAGGTTTCAGGTTTCAAGTTCGAAACGTGTAGGGCTTTGAATTTATCAATTCCCTCAACAGTTGAATCACCCGAAAAACTTCCGATAACTAATGCTTTTCTTTTTCGAGTTGTTTTTTTATGAGAAACAAGACTCCATTCCTGACCATGTTTTTGGTTGGAAGACACTGATTTTGGATCTTTGACTTCACATAAGGATGCATTAGATTTTTCTACAGTTGTTTTCGTACCAACGGCTTGAGCATAAGTTTCTTTCGCACTCAATTTGGTGGGAGCGGAAGAAGTGCTCGCTTCCGTAAGGACAATGTTAGGTACTTCAGCTTCAATGGAACAGTTGGGAGTGTCGGTTACAGCATTCACTGTCGAATTTCTCGACGCCTCCGAACGTCCTGAACGATCATATGTAGGAACTATATTTGATTTCTTGTTTCCCGTATTTATTTGTTTACCGATTTTTTTGTTGAGTTGATAAATCTCGGAATTTTTGGATGTTAATTCTGATTCCAGAGAAGAAATTTTGTATTTCAAGAGGGAATTATTTTCTGCTAATATTGTGTTTTTCCCTTACAATTCGAAGATAATTTTCATGAGAAGCTCCACCTAGGTAGATTCGGTCGTTATAATTTTGTTAACACTATCAGACAATGGAGAAATATCACCACTATTGAAATCAGATGTTGTGGATATTTCTTCTTCACAGCATCTTTTCGTTTTGATTGCACAACCAGGATGGTAAAATTTATTACAAACGCTGCATTTCACACTATGTTTCACAATAGTACGTTTGCAACAATTACACTCGGGGATAATTAAACGCGGAGGATCGCTCACACCTTTCTTCTTCATGTTGTTCACGTCTCGCGCGCTAGACATCGAATACTAATCACCATTGAAAAAATGATCGACTCCTCGTGGGACACAGGGGTTGTTTTTTCAACCCCTCAACTTTGAAAAATTCATATCTCGGAAACTATCCTTCGGAACACATACAGATTTTGCATGTTGGTTGAATATATCGATAATAATCCCCACTGAAAAAATGATCGACTTCCTGTTGGACGGAGGGGTTGTTTTTCCAAAACTCAACTTTGAAAAATTCATATCTCGGAAACTAATCTTCGGAACACATACAGATTTTGCATGTGAGTTAATCATATCGATAGTAATTACCACTAAAGAAATAATCGACTTTCCGTGGGACGGAAGGGTTGTTTTTTCAACTTTAACTTTGAAAAATTCATATCTCGGAAACTTTTCTTCGGAACACATACAGATTCTGCATGTGGGTTGATCATATCGACACCCATTCCCACTGAAAAAATGATCGACTTCCCATGGGGCAAGGGGTTGTTTTTTCAACCCTAAACATTAAAAAATTCATATCTCGGAAACAATTTTTCGGAACACATACAGATTTTGCATGTTGGCTGATCATATCGAAACTAATCACCACTGAAGAAATGATCGACTTTCTAGGGAACGGACTGTTTGTTTTTCCAACCCTTAACTTTGAAAAATTGATATCTCGGAAACTATTCTTCGGAATGCATACAGATTTTGCATGTGAGTTAATCATATCGATACTTATCACCATCGAAAAAATGATCGACTCCTCGTGGGACAGAGGGGTTGTTTTTTCAACCCTTAACTTTGAAAAATTCATATCTCGGAAACTAATCTTCGGAACACATACAGATTCTGCATGTGGGTTAATCATATCGATACTAATCACCACTGAAATGATGATCGACTTCCGGTGGGACAGAGGGGTTGTTTTTTTAACCCTTACCTTCGAAAACTTTATATCTCGGAAACTGCTTTTTTCAGTGGTAATTAGTATCGATATGATTAACGCACATGCAAAATCTGAATATGTTCCGCAAAATAGTATTCGAGATATAAACTTTTCAGAGTTGAGGGTTGAAAAAAACAACCCCTCCGTCATACGGGAAGTCGATCATTTCTTCAGTGGTTATTAGTATCGATATGATTAACCCACATGCAAAATCTGTATGTGTTCCGAAAAAAAGTTTTCGTGATATGAATTTCCGAAGATAAGAGTTGAAAAAACAACCCCTCCGTCCCACCGCAAGTCGATCATTTTTTCAGTGGTAATTGGTGTCGATATGATCAACTCACATGCAGAATCTGTGTGTGTTCCGAAAAATAGTTTCCGAGATTTGAATTTTTTTGAGTTGAGGGTTGAGAAAACAACCCCTTCGTCCCACGGGAAGTCGATCATTCTTTCAGTGGTAATCAGTATCGATATGATTAACCCACATGCAAAATCTGTATGTGTTCCGAAGAATAGTTTCCGAGATATGAATTTTTCAAAGTTAAAGTTGGAAAAACAACCCCTGCGTCCCACAGTAAGTCGATCATTTCTTCAGTGGTAATTATTATCGATATGATTAACCTACCTGCAAAATCTGTATGTGTTCCGAAAAATAGTTTTCGAGATTTGGATTTTTCAAATAAAGGGTTGAAAAAACAACCCCTTTGTCCCTTCGGAAGTCAATCTTTATTTCAGTGGTGATTAGTATCGATATGATTAACCGACATGCAAAATCTGTATGTGTTTCCGAGATATGAATTTTTTCATGTTAAGTTTTGACAAGACAACTCCTCCGTCCAACGGGAAGTCGATCATTTTTCCAGTGGTAATTAGCATCGATATGATTAATCCACATGCAAAATTTTTATGTGTTTCGAACATTAGTTTCCGAAATATGAATTTTTCAAAGTTAAGGGTTGACAAAAAAACCCCTCCGTCCCACGGAAAGTGGATAATTTTTTCAATGGTAATTAGTATCGATATTATTAACCCACATGCAAAATCTGTATGTGTTCGCAAGAAAATTTTCCGAGATATGAATTCTTCAAAGTTGAGGGTTGAAAAAACCCCTCCGTTCCACGGGAAGTCGATCATTCTTCTAGTGGTAATTGATGTCGGTATATTTAACCCACATGCAAAATCTGAATGTGTTCCGAAGAATAGTTTCCGAGAAATGAATTTTTCAATGTTGTGGGTTGAAGAAAGAACCCCTCTGTCCCACGGGGAGTCGATCATTTCCTCAGTGGTTATCAGTATCGATATGATAAACCCACATGCAAAATCTGTATGTGCTCTGAAAAATAGTTTTCGTGATATGAATTTTTTATTGTTAAGGGTTGAAAAAACAACTCCTCTGTCAAACGGGAAGTCGATCATTTTTCCAGTGGTAATTAGTATCGATATGATTAATCCACATGCAAAATCTTTATGTGTTCCGAATATTAGTTTCCGAGATATGAATTTTTCAAAGTTAAGGGTTGAAAAAACAACCCCTCCGTCCCACGGAAAGTGGATCATTTTTTCAGTGGTAATTTGTATCGATATTATTAACCCACATGCAAAATCTGTATGTGTTCCGAAGAAAATTTACCGAGATATGAATTTTTCGAAGTTAAGGGTTGAAAAAACATCATCATCATTTTTCCAGTGGTAACTGGTGTCGATATGTTTAACCCACATGCAAAATCTGTATGTGTCCCGAAAAATAGTTTCCGTGAAATTAATTTTTCAATGTTGTGGGTTGAAGAAACAACCCCTCCGTCCAACGGGAAGTTGATCATTTCCTCAGTGGTTATCAGTATCGTTATGATAAACCCACATGCAAAATCTGTATGTGTTCCGAAGAATAGTTTCCGAGATATAAATTTTTCAAAGTTAAGGGTTGAAAAACCAACCCCTCCGTCCAACGGGAAGTCGATAATTTCTTCAGTATTTATCAGTATCGATATGATCAACCCACATGCATAATCTGTATGTGTTCCGAAGAAAAGTTTCCGAGATATGAATTGACTTTTTCATAGTTAAGGGTTGAAAAACAACCCCTCCTTCCCATGGGAAGTAGATCATTTTTTCAGAGGTGTCTAGTATCGATATGTTTAACCCACATGCAAAATCTGTATGTGTTCCGAAGAATAGTTTCCGAGATATGAATTTTTAAATGTTAAGGGTTGAGAAAACAACCCCCCCATCCCACGGGAAATCAATAATTTCTTCAGTGCTGATTATCGATATGAATTACTCACATAGAAAATGTGTATGTGTTCCGAAGAATAGTTTCCGTGATATGAATTTTTGATGTTAAGGGTTGAAAAAACAACCACTTCGTCCCACGGGAAGGCGATCATTTTTTCAGTGGTGATTATTATCGATATGATTAACCCACACGCAAAATATGTATGTGTTCCGAAGAATAGTTTCCGAGATATGAATTTTTCAAACTTTAGGGTTGAAAAAACAACCCCTGCGTCCCACAGTAAGTCGATCATTTCTTCGGTGGTAATTATTATCGATATGATTAAACCACTTGGAAAATCTGTATGTGTTCCGAAGAATAGTTTCCGAGATATGAATTTTTCAAAGTTAAGGGTTGAAAAAACAACCCCTCTGTCTCACGGGAAGTCGATCATGTTTTCAGTGGTGATTAGTATCGATATGATTAACCCACTCGTAATATCTGTATGTGTTCCGATGAATAGTTTTCGAGATATGAATTTTTAAATGTTAAGGGTTGAAAAAACAACCCCTCCGTCCCACAGGAAGTCGATCATTTTTTCAGTGGTAATTGGTGACGATATGATCAACCCACATGCAGAATCTGTATGTGTTCCGAAGAATAGTTTCTGAGATATAAAATTTCCAATGTTAAAGGTTGTAAAAACAAGTCCGTGCTCCCACAGGAAGTCGATCGCCTTCTGGTAATATAGATATTGGAAATATAATCTAGCACACGAAATACCAATATGCTCCAACACATATACTTCGAGATATCGAATTTTAACAGATTTCAGTTAATAATTTTCGATCGACCTGCACGCCACTGATCCCGCCGTTCGGGTGCTTTCGCCGAACTGGCCGCTGGAGGCCGCTGGAAACAGTCTGCCAAGTTCACACCGGTCTTGTATTACACCAAAATATCGACACAAAGTTGTACGTTGCATCGACACAATGATTCATTGTATTATTTGACGGAAAACAATATGTCTATAATTGATACAGGAAGAAGGATGAGTTTCATAAAAAACCCCACAAAATTATTTTTTAGGAAATTACATTACTTTGTTAACTATCACTAAGTCAAAAAAATTCATACGAGACCCATTTATCGACACTCATGCCGATATTTGGAACACAGTAGGTACCTATTATCGACACCCTGTTTTTTCATGAAAATATAGGATTAATAGTAAAAATTTTATGATACAGAAGCAGCATTCAACTATGTTTGTAATCAATATTTTACAGTTTAGTGAAATATTGTACGTGAAAATTGAAACGAATGAAACAGTATGCGCTTACCTTATGAGGAAGTAGAACGGTGTTCACTAGAAAACGACTCATAGCTTTCACCAACAAGTTTTAATTTCAGTAAAGTAAATGTATCTTCCACACTCCAGCCATCTTATTTTGCCCTGAATTCTAGTTCATCGAAATATCTACTTTCATCTTTATCGGAAAAACTATCTTACGTAGCCGACATCATCCCCAAACAGTAAATGAAGGTAATTTGGCGGGCTTGGTTTTATCGGTTGCCCTAGTTTTCAGCATTTTCGCTCTGATAGAAAATGAAATGAAAGTGTACCAAATCATCCGATTGATAATTCAATGTAACTTAAAACTAGACGACACTTTTTTAACCCTCCGTCACTCGCGTGGCGTCTATTAGACTCCACCTGAACTGTTGACGTATGTATATTCCAAATGCGTTGAAGAATTGGCGTGATCTGTTCTATAGCTGAAGTCAACTGCATCGTGATTATGCACGAGTAAGCGCATTAGTAAACGATTAGTTTCAGAGTTGTTACTATCGTTTGTTTTGGTATCGAGTCTCTCAGATACCGCGCGAGTGCTAGCGTAAAAATTATCATACTCTCATATTTTTCGAATTTAGGGACAAAAATCACGACAATTGGTCGCTTACTCTCCAGATGGATCGCAAAAATAAATTAGACCCATTTGTGGAAGCAGATGCAGAATATTTGCGTCGTATGCTTGGGAACTTGAAGACTAACTTTCAGATGCCAATGATGGTGAACAGAACTCAAAAACCCTATAAGGATGAAATTATTCATACTTTTTCTTTTACATAAATGAAGAATGTTTAAAATTTCTCTTGTTTTTTGAGTTCAAATGCAACAGATGATGAGAAAACATATGTGCGTCTTTTAGACGCCACGCGAGTAATAACGTTAGGATATTTGGCGCGAGCAGCCGAGGGTTAACTGAAAATCAAAATCCATAGAAAAAATTAGATTTTCTGTCTAATAAAAGTCGATTAGACTAAAAATTTTCTACTTCCTCGGATTATTTCAAAAATTTAAATCTGTGAACGGAAAATACACTATAACTCTTTTCCAAGTATTTCTTCGCCGAAAGTAATGATACCTCATGCAGAAAACATAGATCTCAAGAAACCAAAACCTGAACATATTCACTAACATAAGTCAATTCATTGGATTCAAAAGTACTTCTCTCTTCTGAAAAATGACATTTTTCACTAAAAAAAAAAAAATGTGCATAAAAAAAACAATTTTCCTGAAGAAAAACGATAAATTATCATTGCCAGAAGTGTTGACCAAAAATTTCCGTCTCTACCTCCGTTGTTGGCGCTTTACCGTATTTAATACGTAGAGCTAGATTGAACTCTCGTTCGGACATTATATTTTTTATGGATGGTACGTAAGCAGACATAATAACAGATCTCAGATCAGAAAGAGACTGAATACGAAATTTCTTACCGATAGCCGATGAATTTGGGGGCTTCCTTGAATGTGCTGGCCTGATGGGATCCCTAAAAGTTGACCATTTACCTTCCATACAATGCACGAAGTCTTAACACTTCAATCGAAGTCACTGTCTCTATCAATATTCAAAAATTTGTTCCAACCAAAGACCTTTTATCATAGGGAGACGCAACATCCCCGTTCTAGGACCCGATTTGTTGTTATGCTGACTTTCATATCGTTTGGATGAGGATGCATATATCACAGTTAGCGAGTGCGACGAAGATGAATAAATTTCTCAGATAACTATCGGCAACGCTGCAAGGAACTATTCGAATCAACATGCATGGGCGTGCGATATTTAATTTCCTTTTATATTTATGGAATGAAATTACATATTTCAGAAAGGTTCGAATATTGATACCTACATAAAAATTCATTACCTCAAATTTTCTGGATTTCGGAATAATATCAATAATAATGAACTTTATTTCCTTATAAAACTGTAGCATGAATGGATACACTGTCGAATAAAACAAAATAAAAATATTCCAGTAAGGAATTTTTGAATGGTATTATGGTTCCATCTTGAAAACTTTCTTCGTACAATGATAAGGTTCATTCACCTCTTCATTCTGTTGAGATATTGTTGAAATATTCGGAACAACCATTTTCTGGTCCATGGTCTGTTAGGGTCAATCTGTGCATAGGAAACTCCAATTGTGTATTTTCCTGAAAACTCAATATGGGTTTTCTCTCCCAGTCTCTGAAATAAAAAAGAATTAGAAAATTTTTTTAATAAGATAAGAAAGGCCCATGCGTAAAAATTTGAGCACTAATTTGTCAGGGGCCAAAACTTTACGAGAAGAAACAATTCTACAAAGTTGCATGAAAATCAGTTATTGTCTGACGAAGCAGTCTGATTTAGACTCCGAAACGTTACGCTTAAGATCAAAGTGTTTTCATTTTCTTCCTGCTCATTGTTAAGCAACAATTTCTTTTCATAAAGTTTTGGGCCTTGACAAATTAGTGCTCAAATTTTAACGCAGGGGACTTTCCTATATTATCAAAAAAATTTTTCTAATTCTTTCTTGTTTCAGAGACCGGGAGCGACAACCCATATTAAGTTTTCAGGAAAACGCAGACACCTCCCAGAAAATATTTCAATGGATATCCAATTGTGTATTACTGGTATTATATGTATTGACTGCTTTTTCTTCAAAATATTCTGTGTTTGAACAAGAGAAGACACTCCTGAATGTGGATTGCTAGTTATATTCATTTTCATGCAGTCTTCTGTCGCTACTATTTCTATAAGGAAACGACAACATAATTTTCGGATGGAATTTAAAAAATTTCAGATATTCGTAATTATTGAACTTCAATATGATTTATTCGACGGATAAATGAATTACAAATTTAAGTTCAACGAATCTGTTTTATCCATAATGATAAAACCTAATTCAAATTTAACAATTTCAAGTTTCAATTTTATAGATACCTATCCTTGAAGTAAACAAGTTCTGAAACAAATAAATATATTTCCTGAAGAAAATCTAGTTATGTAAGGTAAAAATCCTTTTAATAGTGACAACAGTTACAAAATGATTAATTATGACATCTGATCAACAACTAGATCCCAGTGGACGTAAATATATGATCAATGTCCTGTAAACGTTTTTACAACATATAAAAAATCATATGTGTTTGATATTAGTAGCATAATGAGAATATTTGTAGGATAATTTCGAAACAACTATTTAGTACAATACAACGGTTTCTATTAAAATATTTACATGACAAAAAAGTACTTATTAGTGGGACAATATTAGAATTACAAGGCTACGATTTTGTATAAAATGAAATAAAAATTGTAGGACTATTCTGATAGCTGGGAGATGACAGTTTCAATAAAAAGCTGTCACGATTCGAAGTCATGACGAACTAACAGAAAAGAAAACACCACGAAAACTAAATCATACGAAAAGTATCAGATGATAGTTTCTCTATTTCAATGAAGTTTTGTGAAATACTCTCGGCATTTAAATCAAAAGTCATATTATACATCCTAGTGACTTTTGTATTGTATTGGTGTGACTTACGAAATTTGTGAGGATCGGAGGTCAGTATTGACAACTACAAAACGAAAAATATAACTGAAAACCATGCTGTAGTGAGTTCATTACAGCACTACTCCCAGTACTGTAATGAACTCATTACGATACTGAAATAGAGAAAAGATTTCAAGTTTTAATTTAAGCATTGTATACTATTATTCATTTCGGAATAGAATTAGTTTTGTATATAGTGATCGAGATCTTGCTATTCTTCTCAGGCAAATTTTTCATTGTTTTGTGGTGAATTCTTAATTTGAAGAAATTTTTTAGAATCACTCTATAGAGTACCCATCTACAGGCTCATAATAATATAAATGATTACCAAAACATTCAAAAACTGATACAGGCATAATTTCCATAGTTCCTTTTATAAATATCGGATACAAATTCTTTTCAGCCTTGGGATTGTAAATATTTCTAGTTTAATGGAAAAACCTGAAATATTTTTCAGCCACTTTTCATATATAATAGGTCATAGTACTGGATTTCACCAGTTTACCATATGTTTTGTGTTACTGAAGAAGGGAAAGAGTAATATTACATTTCATCTAGAACCAAATTACACAGAACAGGAGTTTGTGAATTCTGTGTTTTCAAGATTAGTGCGGTAAGGGATTCTTTGGTAAATCCAGGACTACCATCAACAGATTGGTACCATTTTGATATTGTTCCCAAATGTGGCAAACTGTCATTGTACGTTTTTCTCACGTAGTTGTAAGCTTTGGGTGAATATAATACAAATAGTCAATGCAAAAGATCTCAAGTTTATCATAGTTTTATCTCGTGGGGCCTCTCAACATTCTCTTAAATAAATCTACAGCTGTTTTGGGGACTGAAACCTGTAAAAAATTAAAATTTTTATCAAATAGGATGAACTGAGAATTATGAATAGAAGGATTCAAGTTCAATTGCTCTTGTCCTTGATAACAACAAACCCTCATCTCAAGAGAATTGATTCAGTAGATACAGTCAATTGTATTATTGCCCAAGTTGTTTCTATCAATCTGAATTATATACTATGTTGGATAAACCACTCATAGCAAGCTTGAATGAAGACCATTAGATATAGGGTTGGTTTCACAAAACTTTGATTGCACCGTCAAATTAATTGGAGCCACAGCGATTTCGTTGAAATTTCAAAACAAGTGATTCGATTGGTTAGAATTCACGTGAGGATTTTTAATCGCATTATTAAAGTTTTGTGAAACCCACCATAATATGATAATATCATAGAAGAAAAGACATTTTTCATTTTTGAAGAATCCAAAAAAATATTCATAATAACATTCAGCCAAACAGATCACATTTGGATTGAACTTAATTGGCTGAAATTCCCTGTGGAGACTAGCCATATTCTATGAAAGAAAGGGTATTACTATACGTATACAGATATGACACATTCATATTGATAGAAGCAGCCTTAATGCAATCAACCAAATGTTCATCCACAACTTGTTAGCAAATCATCAATATATATAATATATCTATATCAGCACCCCAGAGGTAAAGTGTGTTAAGTCACAATATCAAAATTAGACGAAAGAGGTATATTTCAGTTCGATTATTGTTTCGGAGAATGTTTACTGCCATTATTTGGCGACTTCTTACACCTAGAGAGTCAAAAATGTGTTCCACTAGCTATAATTCACTAATGTGAATCCAATGTTGAAAATAGTTTGTGTCTGAAAAAATGTGACTTAACACACTTTACTTCTGAGGTGTTGATATTGAAGAAAGAGTTAGTGTGAGGAAAATATAATTTACGTTTGAATATAAGAGATGAACTTTTTTCATAATACTTACCAATATTGTTTGTTCGGATTGCTCAGATAAACAAAACTTTTCAGTCAAAAATGATACCAAACTTTTCAGTGATCTCATTTGAACCTTTTGACGATTGACCTTTTTTTTTAAAGTATGAATTTTGAGCTTTCAAAGAGAGCTTCCTCATCATTCAGATTTCTTGCCACTTCAAACAACCTGGAAGTAACAAGTTAATAGAAAAAATACAGAAATAAGTGACTATTATTGCAATTTAGGCAAATTCAAGAAACATTCTTTGAAGCAAAGATATGTAAGCAATAAAAACTTTTAAGAAAACATTAATTTCGCAATATGTACTCACTTTGTTTCCGTAGTTGGGCTGCTATGAGTTACTTCTTGTTAGGATAGTGTGTCTGAACTGCAAAATATGTTGGAATTGTAAATAATCATGATAAATTAATTAAATTATATATATATATATATATATATATATATATATATATACTAGCTGACCCGGCAGACTTCGTACATCCTCAATCGATAAATAAAAAAGCAACTTTAATATTATAATAAACAATGTTACGTGATTTGTTTTGTTCAGCGAAAACATGGAGATTTTCTGATGAAGAAACACGTGAGCAAGCTACGTAAAGTTGTCCGTGGGAAAAGCATGGTGTGCCTAAATGTATCCCGGCCACTTTTAGAGTTTGCCCTTGCGATTTATTGATCGTCATTGAAAATGCTACTTTCAGTGGAAACTGCAAACGTTTAAAATTGAAGGGTAAGTTATTGGGTATTATTGGGATACGTGGTATAAGCACATTGTCACCTCTACCTTCTCCAGTTAAAATTGTGGCCTTTACAATATGCCTCCCTAGTTCTGTCACTCGCAATCTAGTACCATTGCATAATCTTGGTGCATCCAAGTTACGCATTAACAAAACGGGTATGCCTACCTTCAATTTCAGCTTATAGGATGGCACTCCGGATAGCCCTAAAGAGTTCAGAAACTCCACGGGGTAGTTCGTACAGTCTTCGGATGACATAACTGTGACGATAGAGATGAACGTTGATGTTTAGCTGGTTATTTCGTTCAAAATTTTTTTATTTAATTTTGCAACTGTCTCATTTCTCGGTGCCAATATGGTTCTTTCAAAAAGCTAATATTCATCTTGGATATTTTGTTGTAAATTGGAAAAAAAAATGAGCAATCAGTGCGTTTTCCGAATCTACAACATGACAAAATTGGTTTGTGAATAGAACCATACCTTCTTGGTCAGTTTCTATTCGACCTTCACCTATCTCGAGCAGTTTCTCAACGTATGCTCCTGACTCCATATCACTAAATAACTGGATACGCATGTTAGTGGTGAGATGCAGCTTTTCAACTTTAGTCCATACATATGATGACTTCAGACATGCGTTTATTTCATCTGCTGCAGTGCCTCGCTCGATAACAGGCAAAGTCTGCCGGAAGTCCCCAGCCAATAAAACTACCACACCCCCATTATCGTTTTTTTTTGAGTGAATGTCTTGTAAACAGCGATCAAGAGATTCAATGGCGCGTTTGTGTGACATAGTGCACTCGTCCCACACGATCAGCTTACACTGTTGCAACAGGATGCCACGGGCGCTTCTCTTACTGATGTTGCACGTTGGGGTTTCTTCGCTCGCCAGATTGAGAAGGTAATTTGAATACCGAATGTGCCGTCCGTCCACCGCTCAGCAATGTTGCAGCGATACCAGAGGAAGCCACAGCTAATGCAACATCATAGGCCTTGCGAATTTTTGCTAGAAGCAAATTGGGCAAGAAAGTTTTTCCTGTACCGCCCGGAGAATCAAGGAAAAAAAGGGCCACCTTCGCCACTCTCTACTCGTTCTAATATTTTATTATATATATCTCTTTGCTCAGGTAGTAGAAGTGGCTCAGTTTCGCGCACGTGAGAGCCTAAGTCAGCAGTATCATAGTTCAGCTCTCTTATCAAATCGTTCGACAGCTCTCCTCTACGACGTGGTGAGGGCATACCAAAATCGGACAATTTCTTTCCAGAAATTGATATTATTTTGTCCTCGATAATCCCCAATACCTCGTCGAAACAAACATCATCGTTGACCTGATCCATTCCTTCAAATCTGTGAATGATATCTTCTGATAATGCAGTTCTGTACTTATGCCATAGTTGCAGAGGATCAGATAAACCACATGTGCATATCATTAAAGCAAATAGCTCTCTAACGTGTGCCGGTGATCGACACAGCACGGCCTCTTCTATAGTGGCGTCCCAGTGGTTGTCATCTTCCAACAACCCCATTTTCTCACACGTCTGACGAAAAGTGGCAAATTCCTGACCGTCAATTGATTTCAAATCCAAGAAACTGGTGGGACTCCTCCTTACATTCATCAGCATTCGTAAACAATAACATTCAAAGTTTTTGACATGCACAGTGTAAATGCGCCCTAGAGCGTCTCCTCTCTTCACCCCTGGCCATCCATCGACAGGTGTTCCTTGTAAACGACGTTTCCATTCCTTTCTTCCCGAATTCCAAGTATAGTAGCGAGGCACGTCAATGTATAGTAAGGATTGCGCAAAAGGGTCAGTTTGGCACAACATGAAAAACGAAGTCAGTGTTGTTTTAGATGGTGCTGCTAATCTCTCTCTGAAATTATTTTCTGTGAAATAAACCCTCTCACCATTAGGTAAATGAATCGCGAGATGAGTGACGGCTGGGTGTCTTTCGTGCAGAGGCATACCTAAGATCAGGGTTCGACCGATATATATCGCGGATATTTATCCTGATATATATCATGATATATATCGATATTTATAAGGATTGATATATATCAAGGATATTTATAAATTTACTAAAATTTGCGAATGTGCTTAAAAAGCACTGAAATATAAAACGATATCTTCTCTAAGACAATTTAATTCATCCCCTATCCATGTGTCCACTCTCCACGCATAAGATTAGCAATATGCTCGATTCGTGTCAGACACTCGTATTCAAACTCGTATTTATAACTTTTAACTCCCCTCCGAATGGAGGGGTCTATGCAACACACGCTCTTGATTCGGATTTCGGATCAATCTTATATTTATTGTGATAACTTTTTAACTATGCGTCCGAATTAATTTGTGTAAAAGACAAAGTTCATCTACATTTAGAACTGAAAACGATAAAAAAATCAATTTTGCTATAAGTCATCAGTTCGACAGCTGATAAAGGATAATCGGCAGAACCGCCAGGCCTAAGGGTCATTTTTGCATATCACCGTAAGAATAACATGGGTGATTCGCGACTACGCGACGTATCGATGAGACGAAACGGATAAATATCAGGCATTTTCCGACTCACTTGATATTTTCTCATTGTTTTATGCTGAAATACCACAAAATTTTTGAAAATTATGTTATTCGGATAGATAAACTATATTGATGTGAAACTTCATCTGAATCCGTTCGGTAGTTCTCACGTGAAAGAGTAACAAACGTCTTCACATCCTCACAAACTTTCGCATTTATAATATTAGTAGGATTTAAAATTAAACAAATCTATATACCATCACTGAGTGCCGGTCTTATAAATGTGTCAACCAAAAATTGGAATCAAATCTCAGTTTGGAGACTGCTGTTTTTAATGGCAAAACTGGCCCTCATATGGGATTGAATTTCATTTTTCTGCTGACAAGATTATAAGAGTTTCAAGTTTCTATGGATAAATTTCCCAATAATTAAAGAAAATTTACCTTCTGGATGGAATCTCGAATGCTGTATGAATAGGTAATGGAAATACATTTGGTTTAAGGAATTTAGTCCGTTCGCCTTTGTTACAATATCGTTGGGATTGAAATGGTTTGAACATATAAATACCAGCTTCTTAGTAAAATCAATGGTTTCAAACCCAAGAAGCGAAAACCATATCTTTCTTTTTTCGGTATTAGATGGTTATCTGAAATAAATATGCAGTATTTATAGAAAAATATAAGCTACTTCCAAATGTACTTGTTACGAAGTTACCACAAGACCATAAACTTGAAATTTACAATAATAATTCTACCTACGCCACTGGAATATTAGCATAGGTTTTACTTACTTATGAAAAGATAATTCCGGATGGGAAATCACTGTTTTCTTACAAATTTCACAATGATGAACCATGATTAACACACAAACTATGTCCAATTTCGTTCTAACTTCCCTAAACTGGCCTAAACTCCTCAAATAACAAATTTAATATCCAGAGAGCTTTGAGATAACACTAGGCAACAATGGGAGCGAACTGTCTGACCAAGTGAAAGAATTCAACTAGGGTGAAATTCTCCCTGCATAAAAAACGAACAGTGTTGCCCTATCGCCACAAGAACTATAGAATTACGGCAAGGACGCTTACATACAGCCGATGTTTCGCATTGAAATATCTTCCTAAAAGAGTAATCTGGCAACAGAACCGTCTCTAGTGGACCAAACAAGAGTCCATTAGACCAGTTGAATAGTGAACTAGATATTCTTGGGATCACTTCAAAATGTAAATAATAGGGTCTCTTATGATAAGTCTATGGTTCCAACGAATGCGGATTAATCAAATTTAGCGAAAATATCTAATTTGCAGAAGTTACTTTATGAGGTATCAATAATGCGGATAATGCGGCGATAATTCTCAATACATATTCTTCAGTTTCTTAGGATGAATTGTTTCTTCATCATATCACAAAAAGGGTTCATCACATCTGGGAGCGTATTTATTCCATGAAAGGGACATTATTAATTCAGCAACTCACATTGCGGGTACCCGCATTGTGTGTTGCCGACTCAACATCCGCCGCGCGCGACAAAATGACAAGAAAAATTGGAATAAGTGCAGAAAAACATGATTAAAATTGAAGTAGAGGTAAGCGAGAAAAACAAAAACACATAAACATCCCTCGTCGATGGTAGAGGACATAATTTCACTAAAGGTCTGTCAAATACACCTTTAGATGTCTTAACAGACGCAACTCCAGGCACATTATCGGTGCCTGGATATAAAGCCGGGTCTAGACGGTGTAATGCAACGCGTAACGTAATGCTAATTCTCCGTTTGGACGGCACCGCGAACGTTACTGTAACGTTCGACAGACCGTTCTTGGCTATCCATCGGGTCTCGGTTTTTGTGGCGATGAGGAAAGTTGCAGGGTTGGCATCGAATTTCCGCACTTTATAAAACCCAATGGAATTTTTCGGAGGTTTTCAAATTGGTAAAACCCACTGTTATTGGGTTTTTGGGTTTTCTCAAAAATAGCAAATTCTCGGTTGAACCAACGTCACATACAAAATATATTTTTTGAGAATGTTCTTCAAGATCTTGCTATCATGGTTCATTTGAAAATTTTGAATGAATATAATTTCAATGAGTATGATCTCTTTCTGAGTCTCTTTGACTATTGTGATTTCGTTTTCAACGAAAAAACGACCTTAAAAAACATTCAAAAATAAATATATTGTGTATGTGACGTTGGTTAAACAGAAAATTTGCTATTTTTGAGAAAACCCAGAAAAACCAATAATACTGGGTTTTATCAACTCCGAGAAAATCCACTGGGCGGAAATTCTATGCCAACCCTGCAACTTTTCTTATCGGCATGTTTGTAGAAACCGAGTGGAACGGCCGACGAACAAGGAGTCGCGTTGAAGATTCGCCGTGTATTCGTGAGTCGTCCAGATGGTTCAATTTGAATTACGCGTTGCATAACAGCCGTCTGGACCCGGCCTTTTCAGAAAAGTTGTTTGTGTTCTTTTAGTGAGGACTGCTCTCAATATGAACAGTCTTATTGATGAAAGTACACAATTACTATATCGTTATAGACTAAATGATAAACTTCTTGATACATCAGAGTTGGGAGAGAAATCTGTGGAAGGGGTCTATACAGGCCCCTCTTTCCCCTAGGGCACTTTGGCAAGTGCCCCGTGATCGATAGGGGCCCCGCTCAGATCAATTGTTCTGAACTGAAAGGATCGAAGGTTCCCTTGATGACGTTTGGAAATTCCCTTTTATTATCATCGAACAGATTTGTTCGAAAAGACCTAAATGCTTCCTTCTTTCAAAATTCCTTTTCGCGTACTAAAATTCTCTTCAGGTAAAAAAGCGGAAGTTTTCTTTTATAATAATTCCGAATGGATTGGAATTTCCAGTTTCTCATCAACAAGTTCTCGAAGGTTATGGTTTTCGTGACCCTTGCCCATACTGGCATTCACTAGATAAGAGCAATTATTAGCTTGTGTTGTTTGTTAGGGTGGTTAGCCATGAAACATCTGTTCGAATCGTGTTTTTGATCACATTCTTGCATTATTGTATTCATTGAGAATCTTTCAAGGAAATCCCCATTCACACAGAGCTAGCTACAAGACAAAAAATCAGTGGCGTATCAGAGGGACCCGCAGGGGGGCCCAGCACCAGAGAGGCCCCCAAGTCGAACTCAAAGCTTCAAAGGGGGCCCCAATATGTTCATTCTTTTGAACTTGCCGATTCGCGAGATTTTTCTCATGATATATTAAACACAATTTATACATAGAAGGTACAATTGTCATTCCTGAAAAATATTCATTCTAAATTAAAAGAGAAAACATATGAGGTTTCCAGTAATTCCATTTGAAATTTAAATTATCACTCAATTACTCCTTATGCTACCATGTTTCCAAGGGTTCTTCAATATACCGTCAAGCTTTTCGGGACTCTCCTTAAACGTGTCGCAAACACGTCTATCAGAATTTTGAGCTTACTCAGCTTTGGTCGAGAGATGGCCAGAAGCTTGGACATCGACAAGTTGAAATGTTTGCACAAAAAAATTGAAAAAGGTTAATGCATTTTTGTTGAATAATTTTTCAAGTTTTTACCACATGTATATCATGATTTACATTTACATTTACGTTATTTTGTTCAACAATTTTGGTTTTTCAATACATAAATTATTTTTATAACATTTTTTCATTATTTTCTTTTGAAAAACGTCAGAGGAAACTTATCATGAATAACATTGATCTATAGAGGGGCCCTTCTATTCCAGGCAAAGAAAACCCGAAGTGTTGACACAAACTTGCAAAGAATTTTCTGAATTCTATTATAAAGACGTGAATAAGGAAGAGTTAGTAATAGAATGTTTACATTTGAAGGCATGGTTGAGAATGGTTGACAGTGAAAATAAGAAAAGTATTTCGAAAAAATTTCCGCCTTTGAAAGAGAACAAAATTCAAGACACATTTCCAAATTTAGAAATCGGATTGAGAGTCTTTTTGAGCATGATGGTAACCAACTGCAGTGGGGAACGCTCCTTCTCCAAATTAAAAAGGATTAAAAATTGATTGAGAAGTACAATGTTCCGAGAGAGAGTAAGCAGTCTGTCGCTCATGTCGATAGAATTTGATGTGCTATAAATTATAAATTTTGAGGAAGCCATAAACGATTTTGTCCATCTGAAAACTAGAAGAGTTCCTCTCTGAGGATTTGGAAAACATATATCAGTTTGCAGCTGGGCATAATTTAAACATGAATTCTGCAAAATCAACCTTTACATTATTTGGTAATGCACAAGTGTGTTCTGAAGTCTTGCGGAATAGCTTTCATCCCATAGTTAATGCTGAGCGCATCTCTTATGCTGATTTGGTGCGTAACCTGGGATTGTTGATGAATCGCAACCTACGTTTCACGGATCATGTTGCATTGTTGTTGAGAAGATCTTACTCCAGGCTTAGAGTGCTCTACGCAAACCGTCAAATCTTGAATTTTCACCTTCGAAAGATTTTGTGCGAGTCAGTCGTTCTCTCGGTTTTTCAACATGGTAATGTTGTTTACGGGCCTTGCCTGGACAAAGTTACAGAAAGGCGGATCCAGCAGGTCCAGCGCATATGTTGTAGGTATGTTTTTGGTATCAGAAGGTTCGATTCGGTTTCTCAATACTTGAAGACGTTGAAGTGGTTGCCTATGTCAAGGGTTTGGGAGATGCATCTGCTTGCTCTGACCCATAACGTGATCCGAACAAATTCTCCTGAATATCTGCGTGAAAAACTTTCTTATAGATCGAACGTGCATGGTGTTCAAGTAAGATCTAGAAATATGTTGTCAATACCGAAGCATAGAACGGTGACATTTCAAAGGAGTTTCTCTTATATGTCGGTAAAGCTCTATAACCGATTAGATGATGATATCAAAGCCAGCTCCATACTTTCTTTCAAAAGAAGGCTACGTGTACTCTACCTTGGGCAATTCTGCAATTGATTTCTGCGTAGTCTTGTTCGTTGTAGGATATTATTACTGCATTCATCACTGGTTATGATTAGATCGCGGTGTTAATTTTAGGGTACAGTCTATTTTCAACATATGTGAGTATTATTCAGGTGGTGAATATTCTGGGTGGCCATATATATCCACGTGTAAAATTATTTAATTTTGTTGTTTATTTTTTTTTTTCTTTCGCATTGGTGATGAAAATTTTATATTTTAAGTTCCTTGATGACGGTATGATAAGGTTATATGTAAGAATAGCTTTAAGCTAAATATCGCCTTTTGTACCAGTTTAGTAAAATAAAGTCGATATTATTATTATTATTATTATTATTATTGCTTGCCACTTCGCAAAATTCGGAACTAATTCAAGCTCTCAGTCCTAAATCAGATGAGCACGCGAATTAAATGCGAGATATTATTATGCGCACGCATTTGATTCAGGACTGAGAGCTTGATGACCTCGATAGCACTAACCTGTAAATGCTAAAACGGTTAACTTTGTTAACTAAATTACATTATTTATCTATTCGTTTCATGTGACTGTTGATAAAAATAAATATTTAACCTTGTTTATCTACTTTCTTTGTCTTTTTCAACAAAATAGTGTTTTATTCAAGGGGATACAAAAAAAAAACTCAAGAGGGAGGTGCCAAGGAGATATTGAACTATTTTTACTTTTATCGGAATAAAAATGTAATCAATTCTTGAATGTGGGATCTGCAAGGGGGGCGCGAGTCCCCTTCCCCCATATGTATCCGCCAATGGTTGTGTCAAGGTATACGGGCCCCATTATCCTAATGTACCCAGGGCCTCCAAGAGGTTAAAGACGGCCCTTGGTCTATGGGAACGTTGTGAATATTATCAAGGAAGACGCAAAGGAGGCTGTTGGTATCGATATTGAAACCCGTCGCACGAACATTAAGGTGGAATAAAGATATAAAAAATAAAGAGAATAACAAGACGAACAATAGCTGATGCAAAAAAAAAAGACATAGGATAGGAAGTGTCAAGAAATAAACATGTACCTTGGTGATACTTTTACTACATCTTTATGTTCAGAATCATGGAAGTTAATAAAAAAAATCAGGTCAAATTAAAAGAATTCTGCAAACATCCAACATATACCAACGACAAATTGGATCGAACATTACAAACACTTGCTGACAGAGGATAGAGATGAATATCTTATAACTTCACCAATAGAGGTATTAATTGAGGGCGAAACGATCAGCGTTGGCGATGACATCAAAAGAGCAATAACAAACCTTAAAAATGGTCGTGCCACAGGCCCAGAAGGAATCCCAACAAAGTTGATGAAAAATGGATCGGCTAAACTTGTGGATATACTGACTGCATAAACAAATTTATGAACGGTACTCCGGTTCCAGAATAATGGAAGATAGCTCATATAACTTCAATACATAAAAAAGTCAACAAGTTAGACTGCTCGAACTATAGAGGCATATATGGAAGAGTTCTGCGAGATCTAATTGAACTTGAATATAGAGAACAGGAAGAAGAGGAGCAGTCAGGCTCTCGAACTGGAAGATCTTGCATAAACTTGCAACTAAATTGGTGACAGGATATCGAGAAAGTTTTCTGTAAATAAAGGTCTACGCCAGGGATGTTGTATCTCGCCGACACTTAAAAATTTATATATCAAGAGTATTAAGACAATGGAAGAGAAAATTCAGCGGAATGGAAATTGATCTTTGAAGAAAATGTTTATATACGCTACAATTTGCAGACGACCAAGTTGTCATAAGGAATGATAACGAATACCTCGAGTATATGACGAGGAAACTATATGACGAATATAAGAAATGGGGTCTGGAAACGAATACCCAGAAAACAAAAAACTTACTGATAGAAGTTGAACCGGTGACTATTCAATTTGAAATTGAAGAAATAGAGACATGTAGCGAATATACATATTTTTGAGTTGAATTTGATACAACAGGAAAAGACGACAAAGAAACCAAAAAACGAATAATACAGGCCAGACGAACAATAGGCTGTCTGAATGGGATATGGTGGAGCTCTGATATTGGCAAACAAAGGAATTATAACATGTATGGAACCTTTGTGAAAACCCATCTAACCTATGGTGCGGAGACTTGGAGAATTAAGAGGAAACTAGAGGCGACTGAGATGGATGTATTTAGACGTTCCTTGAGAATATCTAGAAGGGATAGAGTCAGAAATGATGATATCAAGCAGCGTATGGGAATGGATGGCTCACTAACAACAGATATTGAGATAAAACAGCTCATAAGGTACGGACATGTACAGCGGATGGATGAAGGCAGACTAACCGAGCTGATGTTTTGAAACTGATCACATATAATTACGTAATACACCCCCTGCATTCTGAGATAGCTGCAACATTCCAACTTGAGATATTAATATGACCATATTACTTTTTACAAACGCAGCACTCGCGTCCTCTATCTTATGCTGAATGCAACGTAAAATAGGCATAAGAATAATTGCATCAGTCAAGAATAATTTTATCAGTGAAGCATAGTTGTATCATCTCATTGTACTCAAACAAAACTGTTTTTAAAAACGGTGTCTTCAACTCAAAATATATAATTGGCGACGAGGTCTGGGATTGTGCCGGTCTTCTTAAAAGTGAACCAGAACCAATTGGCGACTTCAGAAGGCTGCATTTTCAACTGCTAAGGTGCAACCGAACGAGAGGAAGAAGACGACGGAGAGTCCGATCGACAGGTTAGCAACTGCGACGACATCCACCAGAAGAACAAGGGTGGGTGAGCAATTATCCTGACAATTTTCCTGACATTATTCTTCAAAGTTTTTAATTGACCTGGCCCAAAGTCGATCATTTTTTTCCCCAAGTTTTGTGTGTGAAACTTGTACAGTTTTGAAAGTTTTTCTGATATAAAAACTAAGTATTCTACTCAAATATTTTTGTGTTTGATTGATAATTAATCTAAATATTCCAAAATAGGCGAAATAGAGTGAGAAGTATCAACTGCATTGAACGAATTGATGAATTCAATATCTGAATTAAAACTAGAAGACTCAAATATGGCAGATTTAACCTTTCCTAAAGAATTTGGAAATCTTTTACCGAAATTCGACGGAGATAGAACAAAATGATACTTATTTTCAGCTGCATGTTACGACTATATCGCACAATTTCAGAATTCTGAAGCAGTCGTAAAAACCTATTGCCTTAATCTAATAAAAAGTAAATTTATTGGGAATGCGGAAGCAGAATTCCATACTTCCAATGTTCCAAATACATGGGTCAATATAAGAAATTTCCTCATAAATGAATTTATTGACCATGCAAACCTTGATGTACTTAAAAATCAACTGCAATTATTGAGAAAGAATCCCAAAAAAGATATTCTGAATTTTATCGAAGAAATAAAAGCTCTGAAAATCAGAATAAATTATAGAATAGACGCAGATGTTATGAATGAGCAAATGAAAATTTTACATGAAGATTTAACTAACGATTTAGCGAAAAATGTATTAATAAGTAACAGTCCATTCGAATTACAGACAACTCTGATTACTACACCTGATTTAACTTTCGATCGAGCCATACAAATCGTTGAAAACTATGTTCCACTAAAATCGCAAATAGAAATGATGCAAACGTGGAGAAATCCGCCCACGAATAATTATAATATTAATAAATCGAAAAATAATTCCCCATTTAGAAATTCAAATAATGTTTTCCAGTATCAAAAGAATTTCAGAACACCCTACTATTTCTATGATCCAAGACCAATTTTTAATCGACAATTCCCTTCGCAACCAATCCAATTCAAACAAAGAAATGTGAATACTCATTTTCCTACGGCAAGACAAGTTTTCAGTCCCAAAAATAAATCGAACATGACTAATGTTTTCAAGCCGAATCCAAATCAAAGGATCAATTTCCCTCCAGAAAAAATATCTATCCAAACTAGAAATTATCCTCAAAAAAGAAGCAGTTATCCAGGTCAATTCAATCGAAATCCCTTGAGAAATTTTTATAATTATCGAAATACGAATCATCATAATAATCCCAACAATGACTTCATTGTTGAGGAACTAACGAATGTTAATTCAAATAATTCAAGTGGAAATTTTCCAGAACCAGGCTCAAGCAACGCATTGACCTGAAACATACCTTAGATAATAAAAATCAATTACCTTATATCCAATTTCGAAACCCTTAATGTAAATTATTAATTGATAGTGGTTGTTTAGTTTGCTTAATCGATCCAAAATTCGCATACAATAATTTTCCGGATAATTATTTCCAAGAAAAAACAACATTAACTGCATGTATGAAGCAGGAAACTTCTAATGAAAAAGTATTACTTCCTTTATTTTCAGAATTTCGTATGAATGATAATCATCCGTTTGTACTTTACAAATTTCATAATAATTATGATGATCTTATAGGAGCAGATTTTTTGAATATATACGGTTTAACGTTAGATTTTCAAAATCAAGTATTAATGAATAAATATTGTAGAATTCCCTTCAAATATGGAAAGACTTCGATTGAAAATAATTATTTAATTCAGAAAGTAACACAACTCGAGCAGCAAAAACCTGAACATTTTATAAAATTGAAAAATTGTTTGGAGGAAATCGATAAAATCAACAAAGTTAATGATGATATGAAAACTGAAAACGAAATATTGAAATCTGAACTTTTTTAGATGGAAATGTCGGATAAAGAACTTGAAAAAATAATTGAATTGAACTCTAAAGCAAGTAATGAAATGGAAGAGGAAATTTTAAATTTGAAGAAATCAATAAACTTTATAAACAGGGAAAACCAAAGTTTACAAAAATCTAACGCTAGAATGAATAAAGTAGATAGGAAATATAAGCAGCTCAAATCAGAATGTGATAAGTTGAATAATGAAATAAATCACATCATTTTGTCACAAAAAGAATTGGGCGTTTTTCATCACTTTGAGAAACTAGCAAGCAGGCCCTGAATAGAGCCACTGCTAAAATCTCATTCAGTGAAAGAGGAAATAGATTTCTTTTTTTGCATTTGATTGGAGATGTGAAACTTCATTTTGACGCAATTGGATGTCACCAACTTAGTACTTTGTAATATTTTACTCATTACTTCACAACCAATTGCTTCAAATTTCGAAGTTTTTTATGAAGATTTTGTCCTGAGATGTACAGGATACTGATGAGGCCCAACAAGGCCGAAACCGGTATATCTCTCATCTCAGTGACAAAATCTAATATCATTTCTCCAACCTCATGATAAAAGATCTCTGAGCCTGTGAATTGAAAATGGTATTCATTTCGATGATTACTATTTTGAATTCATCTATGTTTCAAAAACACGAATATATAATTACATTTTCAAATCATTTTGCCAAATCTGACATTCCCTAGCCAAATTACCACATGAAGGAATATCGACTTTCAGAATAACGTTAATTAATACGAAATTTATTGAAAGAAAAAAATACGAACGCACCCCTTATGGAAGCTTAATACTAATTTCATTGAGAATGATCTTATATCTATTATTCTAAATGTTATGAATTAGACGAATGTCTAAAATTATTAAATCAAGGTAGTGATGATAATAGTGATGAAAATAATGTTAAAGATAAAATACAAGATGGCGCCAAAAAGTGATGTTGTCTCTGAAGTAGCTTGTAAGAAATGCTCAAAAAATTTGAAATTATATCTTATTTGTGGAAAGTGTTCATCAACATATCACCCTAGTTGTGTACTCAAAATAAAAGGTACTTACGTGGGATCTGACGGTGTCGTATTCTGCTGCGACGATTTGAATGAGAAACTTCGTGAATATGAAAGTCAAAATGAAGAAATAAACACACTAAAGAAAAGGCTATCTAATATAACTGAATCCTTATATGAGAGATCAATAACGAAGGACATAAATAATGAAGTGAGTGAAAATTTACTGGACTGGAGGTTAGATATGACGGAACTGGATTAAGACAAGAAGAAACGAAAGAAGCCAGCTCGAAATACCTAGAAGTCATGATTGAACAAAAGGATATCTTGATAGTTGAACTGAAGGATAAAATAGATCTGCTCAAAAAACATATAAGCCTGTTGGAGAGATTTGAAGATGGAATAAAAAATTCAAAATAATCAACATCACAAATATCAAAAGAGGCGCCACGGATAAATGTCAAATCGAGTGTTAGCTGTAGTAGATAACATGCAACATAAAATGATCGACCCGACAGTGGAATAATTAGTAAGCATATGCGATCAAGAAGTCGGGCAGACATCTGTTTCTGAAACAGAAATAAATACCGATAAGATCGATGAAAAGTTGAAGACAGTTGGTACAGATGGAGCCATATATTCAAGAAACAAACGAAAACAGGGTAGAACCCATGAAAGAAGGCAGACAGTTCAATTTTTTTCGTTACAGCAAGAACAAGTACACTGCGAATCAACAATACAAAGAAAAAAATTTGAACGAGTCAACAAATATTCAACCAAAACCACCAGTAAATATTTCACTTCAGCTAACATCAATTTACAGTCTTTGAGTAATGAAATTGACTTTACATACTTTTTGAATGAGCAGAACATAAGATCTCGGGTGCATAACCGAACATTGGCTTTCCTCTGATGTAGTCAGGAGAGTTTTTATCGAGAACTACGTCGTGGCAAGTGCTTATTGTCGGCAATCGTCAAGACACGGAGGTGCAGCCATAATTTTAAGGAATAATGTTTCGGTCAAGGAGGTTACTGAAATAAAGAAATTGTCATCAGATGAAATAACAGAAATGACGGCTGTTAGAATAGCAGAAGGAAACTTGATGGTTGTGGCAATATATCGACCTCCATCAGGTGACTTTGTAACCTTTATAACAATCATGAATCAGGCTTTGCAAATATGCATGGAGAAGTACCCTAGAGAGAAATTAGTCTTTGCGGGTGACTATAATGTGAATTTTCGAGGACAATCTAACGAAAAGAACAAAATCATAGAGATCTTTAAGTCCTTCAGTATGGATTATGTATTTTCTGATCCATCACATGAAACGAAAAGTTCAACAAATTGCATCGATAATGTCTTTACGAACTTCTACAGTGACGATTGCAAAGCTATTACATACGAACCTCATCTATCGGACCATTTCGCCCAAATTTTTAAAATGCCATACACTCCATGTACTCCTAAAAGAGAAGCCTTTAAAATAGTCAGACCAATGAATGAGAAGAACATTGATTTCTTTATACAGAAGATTCATGAAGAAAATTGGACTCTAATATAGGACGAGGACGCGGAAACTCAATATCATAAATTTCATGGAAGACTGATGCATGTGTTCCACTCCTCTTTTCCTGAAAAAAAGAATAAAAATAAAGAAATGCAAGCAGTATAAGACAACGAAAGAAATAGAGGATGTGAGAAGCAAACTTGAAGCTGCGAAAATCATAGCTGATGTGAGGGGCGATGAAAGTAGTAGGGAGCTCTGCAGTTTCTTGAAAGTCAGACTGAGGAAGGCGATAAATAACTCTGCAAGAAAAAAAAAATACGAAACGAATAGAAAAAGCTGAGAATAAACTCAAAGAAATGTGGGAGGTAATAAAACAACAAACAAATAGGAAATATCATACAAATTCATCAGGCGAAGTCATCACAGCCGATAAGATAAATGAATACTTCATTAGTGTGGGCAAAGAAATAGCAGGAAGAGCTGGAGCGACCTTGTTGACTTCAACTGCTCTGCTTCACAGAGTCAATATCGATAGTGCAGATTCACTGTATCTCTATCCAGTGTCTGAGGATGAGTTGGTCGATTCAGTGAGGAAAATGAAAAACAAAAGTACGAAAGATTACTATGGCATGACAGTCCAGTTGATAAAATATATAATTCCATATATAAAAACACCATTGTGCAAGATCATAAATGACTGTTTCAAACAAGGTTTTTTTTTCCAGAGGAACTCAAAATGGCGATAGTTACACCCATTCACAAAGGTGGAGATACAGAGGAATTCTCAAATTATACCTCTTTCAGTTCTGCCAGTGTTATCAAAGATGTTTGAAATAGCGTTGAAGAAACGTCTGGTCGACTTCCTTGAGAGTATATCACTACTTCACACTGCACAACATGGCTTCAGAAGGAGCAGTTCAATAATAACAGCGATGATTGACGTACTCGAAACCGTGGTAGAAGCATATAATAATTTAAGTACAGCATTTGATAGCATCAGTCACGAAATGCTGCTGGAGAAAATACAATATTATGGCATAAGAGGATTGGCACATCAACTAATTCAATCATATCTGAGGAATCGGCGAAAGTTAGTGAAGTGGAATGGATGCAGATCGGATTCCATCGAGGTAGAATGTGGTGTCCCTCAGGGATCGATCCTGGGTCGATTGTCTTCATTCTATTCATGAATTATGTATTCTATAATACAACATGTAGCAAGTGCTGTAGCTACGCTGATGAAGTGATTATTCTCAATAAGTCAGGCAAAAGAATTGACCTACATGAAAAAACAGAAGCCATCGAAAAGGAAGCACAGAAATGGTTTGCAGCTAATGGATTAGTCATGAATTCAACAAAAACCCAGAAGCTTGTGTTTACTAACAGAGAGCCCACTGATTCGTCTGTGTTATATTTGGGGCTTGAATTTCAGCCATCTCTAAAGTTGGGCAACCACATAGACAGTCTGTGTAAAAAGTTGTCATCCTCCATCTTCCTAATCAGAAGAATGCGGTAAATAAGCGACATTAGAACTGCGAAGCCTACATACTATTCGAGCTTCCCTAGTGCAGCAACGTACGGTATATTGCTCTGGGGACAGATGCTCAAAGAGTTCTCGTTCAACAGAAAAGGGCTATAAGGACTTTATACCAGATGAAGATCACGAACAGCTGCAGAGAAATATTTAAGAGGGAGAAAATACTTACCATCACTTCATGTTTCATACTTGCTTGCGTTAAATATGTTCATCAACACCAGAATAAGTTCACGAGAAATGCAGACTATCATAATTATAACACTCGGGAAAAAAAGCATTACACTGCCCATTCGCAAGAATAAAGAGAACGCAACAAGGTCCGAATCAAACATGCCTGCAACTCTATAACAAGCTCCCCTGTGAGTTGAAAACATTAAGCCTACCTGCACTTACGAGAAGGGTAAAAAGTTTGCTTCTGGAAAACACCATATATGATATGACCGAGTTTCTATAAACTTAAAATTTTGTCTTATTTAGTGTTTACATATTTTTAAATATGTTTATGTTGTTTATATTCTGCTGACATTGCATTATGCAGTTATTTGTGTACATATGTGTATTAGTAAATATTTTTATTTTGACAGGCCATATAATGTTTTAATGGCAAATATTTATACATGAGACTATTAATTTGTTACATGTGTGAATAAATATTATTATTATAATTTTTATAAAAATGAAGTATTACCGATAGATTCCGAAAACTCAGAAAGAAATAAAATCATTTCTTGGTCTAATCGGATATTATAGAAAGTTTATACCAAATTTTGCAAAGATTACCAAACCCTTGAAAAAAAATGGGAAAATTAATATCGATGATCTGAAATACATAGAAGCCTTTGAAATATGTAAAAGAAATTTAATGAACGAGCCGATCCTGCTTTATCCGAATTATAAAGAACCCTTTGTTTTAACTACAGACGCATCGGGATTTGAGATAGGTTCTGTATTATCTCAAGGCATTTCTCTGAATGACCTTCCAATTGCTTATTCCAGTAAAACCCTTGAGGAAGCAGAACTCGATATAGTACCATTGAAAAAAAATTACTCGCTATTGTTTGGTCTTGCAAAAATTTTCGTCCTTATTTGTACGGGAGAAAATTTACAATTTATACAGACCATAAATCTTTAGTTTGGCTATTCTTACTTAAAGAACCAAATTCACTTCTTATGCGATGGCGTATTTTATTAGAAGAATTTGATTATGAAATTAAATATAGGAAAGGATCAACGAATCATGCAGATGCATTAAGTAGAATAATATTGGAGATGAAAATACGATTATGAATAAAGACTTCGCATACTCTAATGAAATTACGTATGAAAACTTTAAGAAACAATACGAAACGAATAGTTTTCCCGATTGTCATAATATTGAAGAAAAACAAGGAAATTTATTTGAAGCCCCTACTAAATATTCGTCAGCCCATTGTGTATCTGAAGATTTTTACATGAATAAAGGCATTGCCCGAGATTTTAAAGATAAATTTGGAAATATAAACGAATTGAAATTGCAGAATGAAAAAGTTGGAAAAGTAGCATTATTGAGAAAATAACCGAAATATTCATTATCCTATTACTGAAAAATTCCATTATGATAAACCAGCTCATGAAAATGTTTTTAATTCTCTTTCATACTTGAAAAAATTAATGAAGTTAAATAATGAAACTCATTTATCTATACCGCGAATAGCGTGTAATCTAGATAAATTGAAATGGAATAAAATATACGACATGATTCAATATGTTTTTGATGATTTAAATGTAAAAATAGTTATATATCACTCCAATGATGAAGCTGAAAATAACAATTTGATAAACAATTCAAATGGTTTGAGTAATGATTATGAGAATGATAATGTTGAACATAATAATATTAACTTACTAGATGTAGGAAATGATATTCATGATGATATTGATTATTAATCGAGTATATTTGAAAATGACGATATGAACCCATAGAGGATGATTTAATATCAATTATTAATAATGTAACGAATGAAATGAATGAATGTCAAAAATTATTGAATCGAGGTAATAATAGAAATTAAAATGAAATCAATGATATTGTGTGTGATTAATTTAATAAAGATTTACTGGGTGATTTGAAAAAAACGATATTTAGGTAGATTGAACGAAAAACGTTCCGAAGAAACAGGGATTTTCCTTCCTTTTGAATACAAACCCTATTTACGTTAAAAATCCGGTTGTCAGAGAGTTATTGATACTAAATAGATAGACATAGAATTCAAGATATGAAAAATAAACACATTTATCATGAAAATATTACTCCATTATAAAATAATATACTCCCTGTTTTACTTGGAAAAGCTTATATTACGAAAAAGAACGTACAATTCATTCATCATATTGATTTGAAACAAGTCGAGGATCTCATTTAAAATATCAGAAAGAAATTGATAATCTGAAAAACAAACAATTATTGGGATTTACACAAACGCCGCATTATGAATATTTACAACATTCGAACACCAATTATATTAAAACTTTAGAAGAACTTGTAAATGGAAAAATGAGTGTTGAAAGAGGATTTATTAATATTGGGGGTGAAATTTCAAAGATTTTTTTTGGAACATTAGATTCAGATGACGAAGAACTTTATAAAAATCATTTTGAAAATATAGCAAGAAACGGGAACACACTTATGAGGAATCAAAAGCAGATTGCTACAGTAATTAATGATTTGAAAAATAAGTATATTGATAAATTTCGACAATTCGCAGATAATTATAAATTTTTACAAACAATAAGGCAATTGGGACACATTGAACACATGCATCTTTTTACATTTGAAATTAAGAATGTTTAAAGTACATTAGATGAAATCCAAACAGCAGTGAGCTTTGCAAGACTTCATATTCTACATGAATCTATTTCACCATAAATATACGAAATTCGCAGAACTAATTAAAAAAAAAAATTATAATTCCAATGCATCATTTAAAGGATTATTATCAATTACGAGTATGTCATAGAAAAGTAATGTTTGTAGAGAAAGTTCTATTATTTCTTATATCAATTCCCACTGTTAATGAAGAAAATTTTAATCTATACAAGTTTTACTATATCCCTCAGAAAAACTTAACCCTTCCTTATACCAATCCTTATATGCTTGCTCAAGAAGAAGAATTGAAATGGTCAACCGATGTCATGCAGTCGAAGATTACCTTTGCGATCAAGACTCCCTAACAAAATCTCCTGAATGTATGAAGACGGTATTGAAGACGCACTTAGAAAATTGTCCCAGGAAAGAAGTTATACCTATATCAAATTTGAAAACCTTAGAAGATGGAAGCATCCTTTTAATTAATAATATAGAAATTCAAGAAAAATGTCCTCAGCAAACTAAATATTACTTCACTTCACCGATGGCGATAATCCAGTCGAAATGGATCATAAGTAACTTTCAAAAAGAGATATTTCCAATTTCGATAAAAAATGAAGAAAAATACATAATTTTATCCAAGACGGCGATAGTCCCACAAAACCAATCCCAAGAAGAGGAGAAAGAAGAATTTCAAGAAGAAGATATCCCAGATGTTAAATTACCTAAACCAGTATCAACATTCATGATTATTATAGGAATATTTATGTTTTTGTCTAAATCACAAAAACATAAATAAGTATAAAATTATACTTGTTATTTAAATATTTTAAAATATGTAAAGCTATACCTAATCAAGGTGATACCTTTATCCAAAGGGGAGAGGAATTACGTAATACACCCCCTGTATTCTGAGATAGCTGCAACATTGCTTGCATTCACCGAACGTAAACGTTGTGGAACTGTTGCGGAATCGTCCGGTGGCACAGATGCTACAAACTCAACACGTTCCGGAGAAGCGGGCATTTTGGGAGCGCTTTCTGTTTATGCTAGGTAGCGGTACCGGAGCGGTGGCAACATTCTTCGTTCGGTGAATGCAGGCATTGCTTGCATTCACCGAACGTAACAGTTGTGGAACTGTTGGGAGATCGTCCGGTGGCACATACGCTACAAACTCAACACGTTCCGGAGAAGCGGGCATTTTGGGAGCGCTTTATGTTTATGCTAGGGAGCGGTAGCGGAGCGGTGGCAACATTCTTCGTTCGGTGAATGCAGGCATTGTATCCTAATTGAGATATTAATATGACCATATTACTCTTTACAAACGCAGGACACGTGTCCCTTATCTTATGCTGAATGCATCGTAATACCGAAGGTATAAATAGGCATAAGAATAATTGCATCAGTCAAGAATAATTGTATCAGTGAAGCATAGTTGTATCATCTCATTGTTCTCAAATAAAACTGTTTTTAAAAACGGTGTCTTCAACTCAAAATACATAATTATATATATTCTTAAAACCCAAATAGACCTACCGTTCCGTATAAAGAACACCTATATAAAAGTTTTCTATTCATGCTCAAAATGAAGAAACAAAGAGGGCGTCAATATGAACACATATATTAATGCTTTCTTCAACACTGACTATAACCTACAAAGTGCTTCAGTATTCAAATTCACTTTGAAGCCATGTTAACTTCATAAATATATCAATTGTTGCAATACCTCATTTTGTCCGGTGGTGTATTTTTTCATATGTATTTATTTCATCGCGTTTGCGAATAAAATAGTTATACCTATGGTCAGATGAACAATATAAGAGGCGAATTCATCTTCTCCATGATTTCAAATCCTGATTTTTGCTATGTAAATGAAGGCGTTCTTTTAACGGAACGGTAGGATTATCACCTACTATATTACCTGAATATATTGTTATAACTATTGGAAAAATAATCTGACTCTGCATGAAATACAACATAATGCAGATAATCTGGATATGATTTTAGAACCACCTGATAGTAAAAACATATATACCCAAATATTTCGTTCCGCAGTTTCAATATCAATGGAGGATATCGGTCAAAAGGAACATATATGCATTTATTATTCTTTAAGCTACATATTAGCCGAAACGTTGCTTAAAGAATAATAAATGCATATATGTTCCTTTTGTCCGATATCCTCCATTGATACTAATAGAAAAACTACAAAAACAGGACTATC
Source organism: Hippodamia convergens (assembly GCA_038502775.1). NCBI lineage: Eukaryota > Metazoa > Arthropoda > Insecta > Coleoptera > Coccinellidae > Hippodamia > Hippodamia convergens. Next base: position 59,908,950 of record CM076607.1, on the reverse strand, counting down.
TAAGCAATTAAAGAGTTTACACTAATCTTCAGGATAAGTCAGAGTAGACCATCTGATTGTTACCAGAACAAAATAAAAAAATTGTGAAGTGTGGCATAAAAACCAATATTTTATAAGTATTAAATATAAAATAGCATAACATCCGAAAAATTGCTTCTGTAATTACGACATATTATAATTCAATGTTTATTTTTCATAGAATGAATTTTAGTAGCTCAAAAACCTACCGTTCCTTTAAAAGAACACCACAGATTTTAACTTTTCGTGAAAAATAAGTACACTTCAAGATGAAAAATATGAAAAGGTTCCATTTAAAATATAATCTGACACAATTCTCATTGAAATGAAAGAAAAAAAATTTCAGGTCTATTTGGGTTAATAAGTTTGTGTGGTATATCTCTTATTCCGCATTTATTCAGTTTTATTAATGAAATTTTGTAATCTACAGAGTCGAAATCTTTCTAAAAATCAATAGATGTTTTTTTCCGGAGGAATTCAAACAAGGCGGTTTCATTGCTTTTGGCATGAGTGAATCCATGTTGACTCTTCGATAAAACCCTGAACTTCTCAAGAAAATTGATGAGGCGGTAAGAGAGAACTTTTTCAAAAATTTTGGCGAAGGAGGTTACTAGACTTATTGGTCTGTAATTGACGAGGTAATTGATAATATCATCTAAATCACCTGTTTTATGACAAGGTCTCACGAGTGTTGTTGATAGTAAAACACAATTTATTTTCTAACACCGTGATCTATTTTCCAGTTCTATGGAACACCATTTTTTTCTATGATCCTCTTTGTACTGTAAATCTTTGGTTACAAATATAGTCAGTGTTAAGTTGAATCCTAACGAGTGTGTTTCTATTCCTTATAAATCGTCATAATAATTCTTCCACGCTACTCCAGCTTCATTAGGTTATGGACTCAGGTGAATAAACTCAATTATTGTGCGAATTTTTGTAAAAGGAATAGAGTTAGAAACAGTTTACATTCTGAAAGTTGCTATTTCAAGACTCAACAGTCGAACCACGTGTTTTGTAGTGTAATCGACAAAATTCAAAATGGCCGTTAACTACATTTCAAGCGTTCCCAGATTACTCGGTCGTGAGAATTTCGCGGAGTGCAGTTTCGCTATAGAGAACTTCTTCGTTCTAGAAGGAATTTCTGAATGTTTGACCGGCAAACAAACGGACACAGTGATGATTGCTAAAGCCAAAGCGAAGTTGATTTTGACTGTAGACCCGTCTTTATACGTGCATATCAGAAATAAGAACACGTGCAAAGAAGTTTGGGATACTCTGAAAAATATGTACGAGGACAACGGATTTACTCGTAAGATTGGTTTACTTCGAACTCTTATTTCCCTACGACTAGAAAGTTGCAGTTCGATGGAAGCCTACGTAACCCAAGTAATCGATACTGCAAGAAAGCTGGACAGGACAGGTTTTCATATCAGTGAAGAATGGATCGGTTCCCTTCTTCTCGCGGGTTTACCAGAACGTTTCAGTCCAATGCTAATGGCCTTGGAGCACGCAGGTTTAGCGATAACTTCAGACCAAATTAAAACGAAGTTACTGGATATGAGTGATGATGGAGACGCATGCAGCCCAGTAGCGAATGCTTTCAGCAACAAAGCAAACTACCACCGAAGGCCGAGAGGTAGAGGTGATCGCTCGAGAGGTGGCAGTAACAACGCGGAACAAACTACCAAGGAAGAACATGGGCAAAATGGCCGACCAATTGTTTGTTACAAATGTAAACAACCAGGTCATTTCAAAAACAAGTGTCATACTCTTCAACAAAAACAAGGACAACAGAGAAGAAAGGAAAGCACATCAAACGCCTTTAGTGCAGTTTTCCTTACAGGCAATTTCAATATAAATAGCTGGTATTTGGATTCGGCAGCTACCCATCACGTTACTTCAAGAAATGATTGGTTAGTTGATATTGGGAATACGGAAATTGAAAACATTACCGTAGCCAATAATGAATGTTTAAAAGTTGAACACTTAGGACAAGTAAACATTTCAACCATAGCTGATAAACGACAGTTTGATATAGTCGTTCATAATGTTTTATACGTTCCTAAACTGTCTACGAACCTTTTGTCAGTATCTCAACTAACGAAGAGAGGTAACAAAGTCATGTTTACTGATAATGGTTATCAAATATACAACCGTAATGGAGAAATGATTGCAACAGCTAATCTAGAAAATAATATGTATCGATTAAATTTGTGTGAACCAGATGAACCTTTTGTAGCTACTCCTGTTTCAAGTGACATATGGCATAGACTTTTCGGTCATATGAATTTCAAAGATCTTTCCCTCATGAAAGATGTTGTCCAAGATATGGAAATAAATCAAAGGAAAGGTGGAAACAACCAAAACGTGCAACGTATGCTGTGAAGGGAAGCAGTCTCTTCTACCATTTAGGCACAAAGGTTCAAGAGCAACAAAACTTCTGGACACGATACACGCAGATCTATGTGGACCAATGGAGGTAGGTTCTCTAGGAGGATCCAAATATTATTTCCTTCTTGAAGATGACTTTAGTAGGATGATTTTTGTCTACTTCTTGAAAGAAAAGAATGAAGCTTTCAAATATTTCAAAGCTTTCAAAGCACTTGTTGAAAACCAAGTCAACTCAAAAATTAAAATTTTTAGGACAGATAATGGTGGAGAATTCTGTTCTTCAATATTTGAAAAGTTTCTTTCAGAACATGGTATAGTTTACCAAAAGACCAACCCCTACACACCACAACAAAATGGTATATGTGAAAGGATGAATCGGACCCTAGTGGAAAAAGCCCGATGCCTTCTTTTCGACGCAGGCTTGGAAAAGTGTTTTCGGGTAGAAGCAGTCAACACTGTTGTGTACCTGCAAAATAGGTTATACGTAACAGCCCTAAGAAAAACACCTCTAGAGGTATGGTCCGGGAAGAAACCCGATGTGAGTAACATCAGAATTTTTGGAAGTGAGGTGATGATGCTAATACCAGCTGAAAAAAGGAAGAAATAAGATAAGAAATCTAAGCAAATGATCCTAGTTGGTTCCTGTGAAACGACCAAAGGATATAGACTTTATGACCCAAAATCTAGAGTCATAACTATAAGCAGAGACGTTGTTATCAAGGAAAGTATAGCAAATACAGTTGAAATTTTTCCAGCCAGCTGCACATCTCCCAGAGAGGATGAATTGGTTTCAGTGGGGGCAGACGATAGTTCTACCTTTGAAGATGAAGAATCATCCAGTAGTTCCGACTACCACCCTGAAGACACCCTCGGTAGTGATTCTTTGCATTCGTATGGTGATGAAGAAATGGATCCACCAACGGCAAGACGATCAAGTCGAGTGAAGAAGCCACGAGTGTTTGAAGACTATGTGACGTATGCATGTCGAGTAGTCGATAACATTGACGACCTTCCAACAACTGTAAGTGAAGCACTTGCAAGACCAGACGCCGAAATGTGGAAAGAGGCCATCACCACAGAGCTGAATTCTTTTGAAGAAAACAAAGCATGGGAACTAGTACTGAAACCAAAAGATGCTAGTGTAGTGCAGTGTAGGTGGGTTTTCAAAATAAAATTTGATTGTGCGGGAAATACAACGTATAGAGCACGTCTAGTGGCGAAAGGCTTTACTCAAAAAAAAAGGAATGGACTATGACGAAACCTTTTCACCAGTTGTAAGACATTCTAGCCTTAGGTTACTTATTGCATTGTCTCTAAATTTAGAATTAAGAATCACGCACTTAGATGTGACGACTACCTTCTTAAATGGAACATTATCTGAAACGGTTTATATGGTCCAGCCTGATGGCTTCTTTAGAACGAAGGACAAAAACCAAGTTCTCAGGTTAAAAAAGGCTATTTATGGTCTAAAGCAGTCATCACGGGTCTGGTATGAGAAAGTCGAAGAAATACTTCTTGCATTAGACTTCATCAAATCTAAATTTGAGCCCTGCCTTTACATTAAAAAGGCTAAGAACTTCATTGTCATCATTGCTTTGTATGTCGATGACTATTTTATCTTTTCAAATTCTGACAAGGAAACTATCAAAATTAAAAATGAACCCAGTTCCACATTCAAAATTAAAGATTTAGGCGAAATTAAAGAGTCTCTTGGTGTCAGAGTGAATGTGAATAAAAAGGAAGGGCAGATTAGTATGGACCAAGAAAAGTATATTGATTCTCTATTATTGATGATCTATTTTCCAGTTCTATGGAACACCATTTTTTTCTATGATCCTCTTTGTACTGTAAATCTTTGGTTACAAATATAGTCAGTCTTAAGTTGAATCCGAACGAGTGTGTTTCTATTCCTTATAAATCGTAATAATAATTCTTCCACGCTACTCCAGCTTCATTAAGTGTCTGTGTCTTCTTTATGGCGTCTGGGAAAACACCTGATTTAAATACATTATTCACAATGAAACACAGAGGTTTTATTATCAGTGGAATATGCCGCTTTATTATGTTCATTGGGACTTTGTCATATCTACATGAAGATTTATTTTTCATCAATCTAACAACGCTCAGTTATTCACGCTCCAGAACTTCTAATAGGCAGCAGGAACTAGTTGAAGGTGCTTTAGCATTGCAATTATTATCATTGATTTGAGAACTGTCGGAGTTTAGGGATAAGGTGGTGGGTGGTGTTGTGAGAAAAATCATTAAACTGGTCAACTAACTGGGACCTTTTGATACTACTGTCAGTATAACCGCTGGAAGTTTTCTTCTGAGGTGATTTGTTGGTATTATTCACATCCTTGATGACATTCCAAACTGCTCATCATAACGGCGTTTTCAATTTTTATAGTCCCGACTTGACCGGACGAGCAGAAGTCTACTGTAATTCTTAACCAATTTAAAATCAGTCTCAGAAAAGATTTGATGAAAATACAGAAAGATTGTTATCAAGAGAGGAAAATTTAAATTTGGGAAGAGAAGAGGTTATCGTACGATTACGACCACAGACAAAATGTTACAGGGTAAGTTAGCGCATAATCGAATCAAATCAAATCAAATCATATCGAATCGAATCGAATCGAATCGAATCGAATCGAATCGAATCGAATCGAATCGAATCGAATCGAATCGAATCGAATCGAATCGAATCGAATCGAATCGAATCGAATCGAATCGAATCGAATCGAATCGAATCGAATCGAATCGAATCGAATCGAATCGAATCGAATCGAATCGAATCGAATCGAATCGAATCGAATCGAATCGAATCGAATCGAATCGAATCGAATCGAATCGAATCGAATCAAATCAAATCAAATCCAATCGAATCGAATCAAATCGAATCGAATCAAATGTACAAGATACATGAAGAAGAACATGTCAGAAAACGAAGATAACTCGATCGGCTAACCTTTACGCTCACAGTAATCAAAATATATTCTTGAATATAATATGGTTCAGATTCAATTAGAAAGTTTGATATTTCGCTTTTCAACTTTTTGAAATTTTCAATTTGTTGAAGGTTTCTTGGTAAGGAGTTATACAATTCCAGGCACATGTATTCAACATTCTTTTCCGTTAACGTTAAAGAATGTTGGGGAGAATGAAAAGGAATCATTTTCCTAGTCATGTTGGTATTTATGAACTCTTCAAAATAAGAACTTTGCTACCGGAAGAACAGTAAGCACTTTTTTACGTCAATGTGAGTATTCCATTCCTCCGAAAAACACCGCGGCAGGAGTCTCTGTATCCCATGTTATTGATGATACGTAGCGCAGATTTCTGTACGGTAAAAATCTCAGATGCATCAGAAGCATTTCCCCATATCATTAACTCGTATTGAAGGAGAGATTGAAAGTTAGCATAATATACTACCCTGAGAACGGATGAGTCTACTCTCCTCGACAATACTCTCATTGTATAGACAACAGAGTTCAGTTTTCTTCTTATATTCAACACCTGAGAGCTCTAGTTCATACAGCTATCAACACCGAGAAAGTTGGTTGCAGACTACAGTATCAATTCTGCACCATCCAGAGATGTATATTGGTTTGTTATTCCCGCACCATTTCATAATATTTTCATATTCATCCTTGATATCATTAACTGTCTCAACCAACCGTTTTCTAGACACTATATTGTTCATGTCATCCACAAACATTACAGAAGAAATAGTAGGGGACCAAGAGTACTTCCCTGGGGAACCCCCATCTCTACTATCTGTCCAGTCGAGAAGTAGTCAGTACAATTCAGCTCAATCTTTACTTTCTGAACCCTGCCTGTCAAATAGCTCCGTATCAGATCCAGTTTTTTGTCTCTGATCCCATAGTGCAACAGCTTCTCCAGCTCAAATGCCCTTCTGAGGTCGAAGAATTAACCAATTGAAGGATTACCATTCTCTAATTCTGATATTATTTTATGGACCATTTCAAATATTGCGGTCTCTGTGAGCTTTTTTACAGAACGCGGTCAGGTCTATAATTCCGAATATTGTTGAGGTCACCTTTCTTATAAATAGGTTTCACTATTGATGTCTTCAGAGAATACGGAAATACTCCCTGCGTGAAACAAGCGTAAATGATCTCAGGCAGTTGTTTGGCTATCAAATGAATTGACCTTTTCCTTTTGATACTTTTCATTGGTATCTCATCATAGCCAAATGAGGTTTTAATTTAATCTTTTTCACAGTGTTTATAACTTCATCCTCAGTCACTTCAAAAACGAAAAACTATTTAACATTGCCCCTATTTTCAGAAGATTGAAATGTTTTCATTGATTGAGAATTTTGCTTTAGTTTTCTGGCATTATTGATGAAGTAATTGTTGAAATCTTCAGCTAGATGTTGGGGATTGTTTGTTATAATTTTATCGTTGGTTTTATTACACCTACTGTTCAAGTGATTGACTATTTTCCATACTTTCTTTGGTTTGTTAGTTATTATTTTGTATAAATGTTCCTGTTTCAGTTTTTTCAAGAGTATCTCATAATTAGTTTTTGTTTTTTTATAAAGATCCATATAATCATTTTTATGATAAGAAATAGTGTATATAATGTATAATGTGTGGATATCGGCCGTCAAAACAGAACAGATTTTGCGATATGCGGGGGCATTCAGCCAAAGAATGCAGGAATCTGCCGAGGAAACCAGACATTGACACCCAAAAAAAGTGTCAATTATGTGGAAAAAAGGTGCAATCAGCCAGGGGTATGGGGGAAAGCCAACTGGGACAAGACACTGCGTTGAGGTGATTTTCATGTGGCCAGATGTATGCATAGTAAGATATCGGGACAAATGAATCAGACAAAATACTGTAAGTAATCAGAACTTTGGACCAAGGTCTGCTCGAGAGTGGATTACTACCAACGGAGAGAAAAATAGCTCTTCGATAGAAACGGAGCAAGGAAAAACAAGAAAACTCACGCGTTCTGTACGAAAATTGACCGGAAAAGTTAAAGGTTGAAATTTCAACCCCAGAGCCCCATCGCAAGTCGAATTTTTTCTGCGCTATTTGATGATGATACCCAAGTGAATTTTTTCTGTTAATATGATTATGCAAGGATTCCGCGTTCTGATCGAAACACGACCCAAAAATTTAGGGGTTGAAATTTCAACCCCAGAGCCCCATCGCAAGTCAAATTTGTTTGCTCTGTTCAAGTAGTATACGTCGTCAGGAATGTTTTCCTCCAATCTGGTAATGCAAGGAGCTCGTCCTCATATCGGCATCTGCAAGTTCACGAGAAATTAATAAAACGAGTCCGGTGCGAGTGCGACTTTTTTTGTCGTAATATCGTCTATTTAAAATAAAAAATACGCGTTTTACTTATAATTCCCCTATTAAATCAACCTAACTTCGAGTTCCTATGATAAAACAGAAGGGACACCGGACGCCACTGACTTCGGCGTTCGGGTGTTTCCGTAAATTTCGGCCGCTATCTTTGGCCGCTTTTTTCACACCGGTCACTTGTGTAAACCAGATGTAGGAAAATAATTTAAGGAATAATTCAATATGAGAATCGATAAAGCAAAGGTTATAGTCGCAGGGTTGTTTCTCATATCAAAGAATTTCGGAAAACTGAGTATACACAGGGGTGGAAATTAACGGTAGTCGGTGCTCAAGTAGGAGAGGTAAACTAGACCAGGTGTAAATGAGGAAAATTCGTGGAGAAACATCCGGATGGCAGGTTGTAATGAGAAACGCTGCAATGAGGGAACCGCCTTAGTCGATTCTAGATTGAAAGATAAGGTATATTTGGGAAAAATGGGGCAGAAGCAAGGTATACCAATGAGTACCTAGTAATGTCCTTTCAAGATTTTTGGAAGGATGAGCCCAGGGACGGGCCGAAGCCAAATTTTTGGGGGGGGGGGAAATCCATCGAAAATTTTCCAACTGGACATTGAATTAACAGGACACCGTTATACATATTATGGTATAATATTTGTTTCGGTAAAAAAAATTCAGAATGATGAATTTCAACAGAGTGGGGAGTAATTAACTTTTTTTCCATCTACCGAACATTTAATTAAATAGATTTTATGGAGTTTGTTTTTTCATGAAGAGTATCTTGATGTTGCTTGAAACACTACTTGTTTGTTTCTTCAGTTTTGTAGCCCTTCTTTAATTATTTATTTCATGAAATCTAAAAGCGAGGGCAAGGCCCATTTTCGTCATGTTGTCCTTCAGGCATTTTCTGTTCATAAAATTTTTTTTTTTGAATTTTTATAAGGCACCACATAACTCAAACTTCACTTTGAATCTTTTTTGGTTCATTATTCAAATTTATTTATACATATTGTTTATTCGCAAAACTCTAACACAATGTACGAAAAGCGTACATAAAGATGATTCCATTCATGATACCAGGTACCTACTTCTTGCGGCCGCATCTCTCCCAATAGTTGATAGAAAAAATATTGGGTTGAATACCATTTATTGCCGGCTATAAATATATCGTCAAGTACTGATTGCAAACTTGTTTTTTCTAATTCAGATTCCTTCGAATTTCATATCTCTCTCGGAATTATGTATTTCAACTGCTTTGAAATTTTACCGCAACTGCTTTGAACATTTTCCAACTGCTTTGGAATTTTTTCCCACTGGTTTGAAATTTTGTCAACTGCTTTGAAATGTTTTCCAACTGCTTCGAAATTTTTCCAACAGCTTTGAAAATTTCCAACTGCTTTGAAATTTTTCCAACTCCTTTGAAAATCTTCCGACTGCTTTGAACATTTGCCAACTTCAATCAACATTGCGGGGGGGGGGGGATCATCCCCCCCCATCCCCCCCCCTTGGGCCCGTCCCTGGATGAGCCCAGTGAAGATCAAAGAAGAAGCACAATGTGATAAGAATGGAAGACTTTTAGGAAAAATTCCTCCACATCGATCTTATGGATCATGGCGTCTACCAGAGCATGAAACTGAAATTTCGCGAAGCGAGGGGTGAATCTTAGGACGAGTTCCCCAGAAGATGTGAATTAACTTCTTCCTTTTTCGTAGATTCCAGGAGCTCTCTGACCCGGAGGGCCGTCATTTGACAGGGCTTCTGTTCAGGGAAACGAACATCCCCAAGTGTTTCTGTCGGTTCATTTCGTTTTGGGGAAATTTTCAAACATACTGATGCAGAAAAAGAAGTTCTGCTGAGAACATTGTGGTCGCTGTCAGACGATCCTCTTGTATACTTTATCAATGGCTATCACAAGGTTACGTAAATGCACGGGTGGCGTGGTCAAACACGTGTCTGGCTTTTTTTTTTTTCAATTTTCGATGATTAGTCTCTTTTTTTATGCGAATGAGTTTCACCACCTTGCTTCTATGTATTTCAGGGAATAAAACGTCAAGAGTAATCTAATGGATGTTATAGAAAGTTATTAACGAAGGACTAGATGAAAGTAAGATTCTTACTGTCTTTATAACTTTATTTTGTTTTTGATTTTTATATCCATTCTAGTTGTAGTTGATAGAATGCCACTGTATAATTAGCCAATGATGAAAAAGTGAAAACTAGGCATTGAGAAGCATGATGAAGGGCCTGCCTCTAGCTGGTGTAATCACTTTTATGATCGTGTCGAAGCATTGATTGTCTAGAATTGTTAAGAACTGACAACATAACGTGTTCGTGCGCGAAGCACAAGATTGTCAAATATCTTCAGAGGTTATTCCCGATGCAAAGGTCAGTTTCAGTACAGCGAATCCTGAGGAACACCAAGTACCAGAATAAGAAGACTGTAAGTGATTTATAAAATTTTGAGTACGCTCTCGTTGAGAGTTGAATAACAACGGCAATCACATGCTACGAACATATTTTAGTGGTAAATGTAGTACCACCTTCACAGGAACACGAACCAAAGCGTTCCCAAGTGTCTTTATTCGAGTTATTATCTTATTCATACCCATTGTTTTCATATAGTTTCCTAAATATATAGCCTATTCTATAATAACCATAAACCTATCCGACAAAGCGATTTTCATAACAAACAGTCCAACCTCACTTGAGTTTCAATTATGTGACTAACGAATTTTTTTATGTTATTTTGAGATTTTCAAATTTCAATGCAATATTTCTGTTTCATATACTGATGTTATAGAGATGCATATTTCAGTTATTTTTCATATATTTCATAGATTGTATTATATTTTTGCTAATAGCTGGTCATTTTTTTTTAGTTTCAGATTGGTTATTTGATGAATGCAAGAAACAATAGAAGATGCTGCCTACAAATGTTATGTCTTTCATGAAAAAGGTGAGTATCAGAACTGCAATTTATTCCTTTTCTTCTTAATTTTTTCTTTCCAACTCTTAAACTGCTCATTTGCTGCATAGAAATCATAGTATCCAGATGATGCAAACAGATCAAATTTCCTTTCAATATATTAATTCATGTTGAATATCCGTACTTTTCATTCAGGAAGGTCACAAGCTACAACAATATCTATGAATTTATTCTTTCAACTCATATGGGGATCAAAGTATTTTGTCCCTTATTCTATAAGAGTCGATCACAATTATTCATATACACCATGTTTCATCATAAACTGGACAAGTTCAAATGGCGGATGGGAGACATCGAGAGGATCAATTTCGGCTTATGAGATAAAGGGTGTTAATCTTGTTGTTTTGACAAGTTTCCATTCGTATTGATAGTTTTCTAAAACATGTCAAGTCATTGTTACTAGACACTTGGAGATGTATATGAATACTGCACTTTTATTTTCTGAAAGTGCTCACCACAGTAAAAATTATCAACGATTTCGGGTGAAATCTATTGACTTATGGAAACTTTCGTATACTGAAATTTTCAAAAACTGAGCACTTTGGAAATAATAACTTCAACTTATTCTGTGGATTATAATAGTACTATTCTTGAAACTTCGAACAACGGCCTTCCACAAGGTTAGGTACCTCTTCTTCTCAATTTTTATTTGTTTGATATCACAACAACTTCTTCCCATAAGTTCAGGTATGCTGGTCATATATTGGTTCGTCTCATTTTCATATTCACAACATAAGAAGTACCCTATCCGCAGAATTCATGTCCTGAAAAAAAATTTTCAGGTGTAGTTCCTGCCGTACTAATAATAGTTAAGCCAAGGTTTATTGTTTTTATTGAAACAACAATCGAAAATAAAGAAAATTGTGTGTCATTTCCGGTTTTTTTTTAAATAATAATTTCAATTATAGGTGGTCTGCGTAACTTTTCTGAAACTCTAAATAATATCCTTCAGAATCTAGTTGGTACTTCATGGGGTGCTGATCAGGGTCATGTCGGAGACAAATTTTTGGGGGGCGGGGAAGACCATCGTGTTTACATTGTGGAGAGTAATTAAGTTTTGTTTTCCATTTACCCCACATTCAATTATATAGATTTAATGAAGCCTTTTTTTTGTGAGAAGTATCTTGATCATGTCTGAAACTTTGTGACACACTTTTCATTTTATTGTAGCTTTTCCTTATCTCATGAAATCTGTGGAAATATTTTTTTTTATTTTGTGAAAGAGATGAATGTTGGGATTAAGCAGTTCCAATATGGGGAATCTCATCAAAGTAGTGGGAAATTAACTCTGAATGTCCATTAACCCAACATTCAATTATGTAGGTTTCTTTATCTTGTTACGTTTATTTTCGTCACAAATGAAGTATTTTCAAAATTCCCAAGATGTAACATTTAACAATTAAGGGTAGGAAGCTCGCGGCTTAGCTCTAGTGGAGAAGGGGTGGATTTCTTTGAGGTTGTATTCCAAAATTAATTAAACTCAAAAGAAATAGGGAGGGAGCCAGATAGTTTTAATGATATCAAATTTACACAGATAAATGTATCAATTCCTACTTTCCAAAATTCAGCATCTCCTAAACTATCAAATCTTTTTAATTGTTCTAATAGGAAAGTGTATGATCTAGAATTTGAAAGAAATATACTGATAGATTTTCAATTGAATGCACTAAAGTTCTTATAATCAATGTTTGGAAAGATGAATGCCGGCTTTCATTTACAGAGAATTTTACAATGAAAAAAAATTATAGTATTTAATTGTGTTCGACTTTTCTGAACGGTATCACAAATTTAATTGACAAGAAAATCACAAGGAGTGAGATTCTATTCGAATCTCAGGATAAATATACGGTCCAATATGATTATCTCAAACTTATTCAATTATAATAAATGTAAACTCATATAAGTGAATGATAAGGTTGTACTCATCCAAAAAAAGAAGTTCAGCAAGGGTTGGAATGACTCCTGTTTCGCTTCCACCAGAACAGTTTGTTCCAATAACCAGTATAAGTCTCCGAAAATAGTTTGCATAAATCAACACGCCAATTCCAAATTCAACACTCAAGAAAAGAAGCCTGCAATGGAAATTCATGAAGGAAACGAAAATGAAACCATCATGTTAATATTACCTAAGATGGAGGACGGCTTTCTCTAGAATTTTCTACCAGAGTATGGAAATTTATCCCGTACAAGACGGAGATTTTACTTGATTCCAACAATCCAAAATCAGCAAAATAATCAGCAAAATCAAATATCATCAACAATTTTTCAAATTATCCAACGAATCGAAGAAAGAAAATCCTTTTCGGAAACTGTTGATATCTTCTAAACTCGAGAAATATGAAAATGTGTCGAAAATGAACTGCATGTCATCAGATTTACGCAGATTCCATCTGGGTCCACTTTTATCTTTATGTATTGTAGGCGGACAAGAAAGGTGTTTTATTGTTTGCCTATACTTAAGGAGCGGGAAAACGATATATTTGAAAATGAAATAAAAGACGAAGTAACATCCAGACCGAACGAAAATCAAAGACCGTGCCTGACAAATCCATCGGAGCTTCATTCGAACAGTATATTTAGATTGAAATAATAAATAAAAAAGTGAAGAATAATAAACGTTACAACTCCCCCCCCGGTAAAATGAAGAGTTAAGCAAACTCTTCAACACATCCCTCTTTCAAATCATTCACGTGCCATATCCCACAAGATTTACCTGAGTCATCTTGCAACTCATACGACCAACGACCAAGTTTAGATTTTATTCTGAACGGACCTACATAACGGAGGCTCAATTTAGCCGAAAAAAACTTTGACTTATTCGATAAAGCATGATTTTTGTGCCAGACAATATCACCAACTTTGTATTCTACTGGTCGTCTTCGAAGATTATATCTTCCCTCAGAAGCTTTATACGCCCTTTCTAATTTCTCCTTAACCTTATTGTATAAGTGCAGAAACTTACTGGATCTCTCAATTTCGACCTTACCGCGAACCACATCTATATTTTTATCCGCTAGAGTTAAATCATGAAGATCTCCACTAATGACATGTTCACGACCAAAATTAATGAAATATGGAGTAAATCCAGTGACTTCGTGAACTAATGTGCGAATCGCACAACTTGCAGATGGAAGGTATACGTCCCATTTTCTATGGTTTTCTTGTACATAACAAGATAAGGTAGTGTTAACAACCCTATTAACTCTTTCTACAGGATTATGTTGGGGATGATAAAGAGCGTTGAACAACATTTTTACCTTATACCTATTACACAGTTCGGTGAAATGCTTTCCCTTGAATTGAGTACCATTGTCCGCTATGATATACTTTGGAACGCCGAATAAGAGAAACACATCATTTTCTAAATGTTCGCATATTTTCAGTGCGTTTGCTGATCTTGAAGGAAAGGTTAGGACAAACTTAGAAAAATAATCTGAGATGACAAATATAAAACTATACCCCTTTGTAGACCGCGGAAGAGGTCCCATCAAATCGACACTAAGCAGCTGGAAAGGTTTCGTTCCTGGGAAAGAACAGCACCTAATCCATAGTTGCTTGCATCAGTTTGCACAATAAAAGGCAAACTAAAATCAGGACACTGCAATAACGGAGCGCTTATGAGATATTCCTTTACCAAATTGAAAGAAGCTTCACATTCTGAAGTCCAATTCCATTTACAATTTTTACGTAAAAGTTTACAGAGAGGAAAAATCCGGGATGAACCTTCTATACCAAGAAGCCATGCCTATAAATGATCGAACTTCCTTAACACACGAAGGTCGTGGAATCTTTAAAATGGCTTCCACCTTCTCAGGGTCAACTCTGAGACCGAACTTATCAACAATATACCCCAAATAGCGAAGTTGCGACCTACAAAACCTACATTTTTCTTTATTTACCGTGAGTCCAGCATCGAATAGCCGTGAAAATATTTTCTCTAGAATTTCTAGATGCTTTTCGAAATTTTCGGAGATAATGATTATATCATCAAGATATACAAAGGCGAATGGTTCCAAATCGGGACCAATTACCTCATCAATAAACCTCTGCCAGGCGGCTGGCGCATTCTTTAATCCAAAAGGAAGGCGTTTGAAGTGATACAATCCTCTGTTGGGAATCGTGAACGCTGTATATTCTTTAGAGGATTCCTTCATAGGAATCTGCCAGTAAGCGGACTTTATATCTATAGATGAAAGATACTTAGCTCCCTTGAGATTATCCAAAATTACCGAAACATAGTGCAACGGGTAGGCATCTGGTTTGGTAACTTTATTCAATTTCCGATAATCCACGCAAAACCGATATCCCCCTTCCTTTTTGCGGACTAACAGTATTGTCGAAGACCAAGGACTACGAGACTCCTCAACAATACCCAAGTCCAACATTTTCTGGAGTTCAGAATCAATATGTTGTTGAACTACATGCGATACCGGATAATATCTTTGTTTTATAGGTGGAGAATCTGTTTGTATCTCAAATTCTGTAAGATGCGTACATCCCAAACGATCACCTTGTAATTTAAATTTTTCTTTAATGAACTTATTCAAAATATCACGTTGTTCTTCGGTTAAATCATGACTATCGATTATTTGACTCTGTGATTTCTTTTGCTCATTTATTTCATCGCAAGAAAGCACCCAACAATCCCGATTCAGGTTTGGAACAATTTCCATCGTTTTCCAAAAATCTAAACCCAATATTAATGCATGTTTGAGTGAGGGGACAATCAAAACATTCACAAGCCTAATCCTGCCCATGAGTTACATGGGAACACAAACCGACCCAAGACTTTCACAAATATTTCCGTTAGCCACACTACAATTGGGTGCGTCTTGTACATTCAAATATATTCCAAGTGATTTCAACTGATCCCAACTATCTTTCCCCATAATAGTGCGTGTAGCGCCTGAATCCAATAAACCAAGAAATTCTTTACCGAAAATCTTGACTTTGAGATAAGGTCTTTCATCATAACCTGAATGCGACATTATAAAATCTAGCAACACTTTACGTTCTGAACCTACACATGAATTTTGTTCTTCGGTAGATGGATTATTACCAGCGGGGTTCTGCCGTCTGCCCTCGAGAGAGCCCCTTAATTGTTTTCCGAAATCTTAGAAGTACGTGAACAACTTTTACAATCGCGAAAAGTAACCCCAGATAAACCGCATTCATAACAGTGTTTTGTTTTGGGAGCTTTACAAGCACGCGAAGTATGACCCAGTTTCTTGCAGTTCCAACATGTCACGGATGAAACTTGTAACCTAGCCTGACTAGACGACGATGATGCTTCAACATACGCCAAATCTGGCTCAAGATCAGTTTTTCTACGCGAAGGTTTCGAAAAATTTTCGACAGAATGCTTTTTCATCTCTAGCCTTGAGCAGAGCTCAATGAGGTGATCTAAAGAATCTACCTCAGTTAATCCAAGATGAAGTTGAAAGAAGGGAAGTATATTTCTCAATAGCAACCGAAGCTTTACAGATTCGGGAACGGTATACGATAAACGTGAAAATAGAGTGGTCATACAGGCTATATAAATGCCGATATTTTCATTTTCTCCCTGAGTGCGCTTTTTAATCTCCTCAAACAACCGATCGTCATAGTCGTGGGGAAGAAACTGTTTCTTTAAGGCAATACTAACGTCGTTCCAACTATTAAATTTCTTTTTATTTGCTCGGAACCACGTCAACGCTGAGCTACGAAAAAGATCAGAGGCCGATTCAAAAAGTTCTTGTTCTCCTACATGCCTAGAAACGGATAACTTTAGATCTTTGATACGACATTTCAACTTCGGCATCAATATTAACGCTTGTGAAAGAAGCTTACTTCTGAGTTTTGCCTTATCTGACTCTGTAGGATTGGTCCTATCTATTCTTCTCACAGCATGAGCTATTTTTGTGGAGATTTTCCTATATGTACTGCTCTTATCGTCACCTATGAAATTTTCAATTGCGGAAACTATCTTTTCAATTTTACCGTCAACAATTGCAAATTTTTCATCACAATTTAAATCATAAGCAGGGTATGTCAATGACTGACCAGACCGTTCTAACTTCAAAACACTCCTAAGACAAGTCCGCATTTTTTCGACGTTACCTATGTCTTCAAAACCTCTTATTTTTAACTCATACTCCAATTCATCTTTCGATAGTCTATTACAATCCAAATTTGAACTCATTTCCATCTAATGCTAATGAAAACAAAATGAGGGATTAAAACGAAACAAAAAAAATTATCCCAGACAAGTCTATCAAGTTGAACCTACAATCGAAATTATCCAGACCAACCAATATTGCACACTGCGAAAATCAGGACTCACAAAAAATAGTTAAAGTATTCTGAAAAATTTCCGAACCGAAACTATTGGCGTGTAGTGTATGCAAACCAAGAATTCAACTAATATATTATAGTACGTAAAAACTTGTTTAAAACGGAAGCGATAAGGAATCCAACCAACTGTTAATAATTGCAGAGAGATGATAAAGACAATATGAACAAATCTGAATTCATGCACTGTGTGAAATTATTCAATAATCAATGAGCTACAAAAGTGATCTAGTTTGAAGAAATAAAATTCTATGAAATGGAAAAAAATATGAAAAAACTATGGACCGTATATTCAGTGAAAAAAAGGAGGCCCCACGTTCGGTTGCCAATTATTTATGTTACGTTTATTTTCTTCATAAATGAAGTATTTTCAAAATGTAACATAAATTAAGGGTAGGAAGCTCGCGGCTTAGCTCTAGTGGAGAAGGGGTGGATTTCTTTGAGGTTGTATTCCAAAACTAATTAAACTCAAAAGAAATATGGAGGGCGCCAGATAGTTTTAATGATATCAAATTTACACAGATAAATGTATCAATTCCTACTTTCCAAAATTCAGTATCTCCAAAACTATCAAATTTATTTAATTGTTCTAATAGGAAAGTGTATGATCTAGAATTTGAAAAAAATATACTGATAGATTTTCAATTGAGTGCACTAAAGTTCTTATAATCAATGTTTGGAAAGATGAATGCCGACTTTCATTTACAGAGAATTTTACAATGAAAAAAAAATAGTATTTAATAATTGTGTTCGACTTTTCTGAACGGTATCACAAATTTAATTGACAAGAAAATCACAAGGTGTGAGATTCTATTCGGATCTCAGGATAAATATACGGTCCAATATGATTATCTCAAACTTATTCAATTATAATAAATGTAAACTCATATAAGTGAATGATAAGGTTGTACTCATCCAAAAAAAAAAGTTCAGCAAGGGTTGGAATGACTCCTGTTTCGCTTCCACCAGAACAGTTTGTTCCAATAACCAGTATAAGTCTCCGAAAATAGTTTGCATAAATCAACACGCCAATTCCAAATTCAACACTCAAGAAAAGAAGCCTGCAATGGAAATTCATGAAGGAAACGAAAATGAAACCATCATGTTAATATTACCTAAGATTGTCAAATTGACAATTTTCGGAATACGTCGTAGTGTTTGATCTCCGACAAATATTCCATTTTTCGTCCTAATAATCGTTGTTTGGTTTATCTATGGGGGATGATTTCCTTTCATTAGGGTTCCATAGCGGTCTTCAAACATCTGAAGTGCCGAAAAATCATCACCTGGAAGGTCGCACCCGGTTTGTAAAACCCTCACGACCAGAGAGCAGGAATTTGAGAATTTTGAATTTGAATATCGAAGGAATTTCGAAAGACAAGTGTGATTACGTCTCCAAATTAGCTGATGAACATGGTATCGAAGTGATTCTTCTGCAAGAAACCCACACGGCAACAGAAAAAAGTCTTCGTGAAAGAGGACAGTTGAAAGGTTATGTATTAATTGATCTTTTACTGAGTCCAATATACGGTTTAGCTTGTTATGTTAAAAAATTATCAGTTCGTAATGTTCAACAGATTCGGAAAGGGGATATTGATGGAGTTTTTTTCATTTCTTTCAAATTTTGTGACATTTCTGTCATAAATATTTATAAACCTCCGAACATTATTTGGCCAAGAAATCTGAATGTTGATGTTTCTCACCCATCAATTTATTGCGGAGATTTCAATTCTCATCACGTAATGTGGGGTTATAATTCTGTCGATAGAAGTGGTATAGCTCTTACTAACTGGATGGAGGATAATGATTATTTTTTAATTTTTGATGCTAAATGAACAAGTTTTTATGAGCACCTGTATGTATGGATGCAATTTGGTGCATTTATATGTACATATACCTTTTAGTTTTATTTTCATTCAATAATACGTTTACATTATTATTAATTTCTCATTTTTTCATTTCTATTCTCGTTGGTTTACGAGTGACTGCAATTCCCATGGGAATTATTATTTTGTGGGTTTTTTTTGTTTTCATTCTCACGTGAAAGAAAAATAAAGGTGCGACATTCCGCTGAATAAGAACATAGCACATATGGACAACATCAGTATCGCCTCAGATGTTGACAAGAGTGTTCGTGCTCCGCTTAATTTCCTAGTGAAAATTGACTATTTAGAAAGACGCTGAAATTCACTTAAACATCGCTACCATCCAAGTATTTTTCTCGCTGACACAAAGAAGAATCAAGTTGGGAACAAATAGGATATCATCCATCACGCTGGCCAGCGCAAATCTTCGCATTGTGTACCTATAAGGTAAGTCGTACCTTTATTGTCGAACTGTACAATATTGTGATTATCATTCGCCCTATAATACTTCCCATAGCCCGACTACGGATTCAATTACAGTCAATTAGCTCTTCTCGAGTAATCGAGTGGTCCTTCAAACTCTATAAGTTTCAAGTCTCTCATTTGCATAAAAAACAAAATAGAGAGACCATTGAAAAATTATACATTGGTCCAAATTCGAGCCGGATTGGACAGAAATTTCAAGTCGTTTATTCTTGTTTTTCAGAAATCAATTTTGATTTCTCGATAAAATTCTTTTCAGTTAAAAATTTTGCATATTGTAGGAAGCCATATTGGACATATGGTCTTCATCGAAACTTGTTCATTTCGTTCCGCTCACTTAAACTAGATTTGCGCATTTCAAATTTATTGTACCTGCGTAGTGTTCTCCTGCGTCTACTGCTGCGTGGAAAACACTTCTCTTCAGTGAACCTTTTTCATATACTGGTTTGTTTACTTTACTGAAAGTCAAAAGTTTGATCTGGTGGTAGCAATCATTTTTCTTTTTGAAATTCTGATTCCTCGAATACAAATACAATGATTTCAGCCTTGAAAAAGCTGGAAGCACTTCGCAGTCTTCAACTGAATCGTATGATAAGTCTTCATCAGTTAGCGAAACTATGCGAACAAGATGAAACGAAAAGGTCGATATTTCAGACAAGAATTTTAGATTAATCGGATATAAAAGATACGTACGTAATCCATCAAACTCAGATCATCGAAACGCAAGCGCAAAGTCCAGAAAAGTTGGACGAAGAAGTTAAAGCTTACCAAGCATTCGAGGATCTTTATTATGAGATTCAAGAAATAGGTACTAAACTATTTGAATGTAAGGGAGACCCCCAAACGAATATTTCTCAAACTTCCGCCTCCGCAGATTCAGATCGCTTTATTGCCTCGTTAATGCCTAAACTGCGCCTGGTAGAATTTAATGGTGATATAACCAAATTTTCCACATTTATAGATATGTACAACAGCTCTGTTCATAACAACCCCGCTATTCCAACGCACGCTAAATTCAATTTATTTCTTTCGTATTTGAAGGGATCGCCGCTAAATGTTGTGAAACATTTACCTATTACTGACGCTAATTATCAAATTGCTTACGACACTCTACATAAACGCTATGATAACCCACGCTTAACCGCTCAAACCTATTGGCGAAACATAATCAGTTTCCCGCCGCTGAAAAGTGATGATCCTGAATTGTTACGTACGCTCCTTGACGTTTTTTCTGAAAATTTAGAAGCTCTCAAACGACTTAATTTTAAAACCCAACATTGGTGTTTTCCGTTAGCTAATATTCTACTTGATAAATTACCTGATGTTTTATTATCGCGCTTTGAACTTGCTAATCAAGAAGCGAATGGGATGCCAACTTATGAGAGAATCTATGATTTTCTCGAGACTCAGTGTCATTCACTTTATTCACTTCATTCTAGAAATAAATTTGGTGGCTCCAAAAGTAGTTATTCGCCTAAGAACGTTCAATCTGTGAACACAAAAACATTTCTTGGAACACAGCCACCTCGAGGTGGTAATCGCGCAATCGAAACATGTGCTTATTGTAAAGGCTCTCATTCAATTTATTTATGCAACGCCTTCAAAAATAAGACTGCTCATGAACGCTACGAAATAGCTAAAAATCAAAAACTTTGTCTGAATTGTCTTAGTAATAAGCATGATACAAGTAATTGCCAAAGTTCGAATTTTTGTCGCCATTGCCCTGGAAATAAGCGTCATCATACGTTAATCCACTTTGTCCGCAAAAATGCAAATAACGGGCAGCAACCGTCTCAGTCTCAGGATCAGTCATCGTCTACAAGTTACGACTGTAGAGGTTCAAATATCAATCCTTCAAATACATTGCCATCGCTTGTACAAAATTCTACACAGAATTTTACTCAATGTGGATTCACTTCTGCTCAATCTCAAGTGCTATTATCTACCATTTTGGTAAATATTCAGGATGTTCGCGGAAATTTTCAATCGGTCAAAGCAGTTCTAGACTGTGGTTCTCAAACTACCTTCTGTAGTCAAAAACTTTCCCAACGCTTGGGATTCGCAATACGACCAACTGAAACCATTATACAGGGTGTAGGTGGAAAAAATTTATCATCCAACTTGGGATCAATTTTCATAAAAATTTGTAATATTTATCAACCTGATATTTTCGTTACAACCCAAGCCATTATTTTACAAAAAGTGTGTCCTGAATTACCAGACGAAAAAATTGACATTGAAAATTGGAATTATATTGATAATTTACAACTAGCAGATCCAACATTTTTCAAACCTTCAAAGGTACATTTGCTCATCGGCATGGATTTGTTTCCGCAAATCATAAAGGGTGAAAAAATAATTAGTTCCAATCCTGGGCATCCTATCGCTCTTAATACCATTTTTGGTCATATCACTATGGGTCCTATGCACTCTCACATGAAAACACCAAAGTCAGTAAATTCGTTTTTCTGTCATACTGAAAACCAGTTACTAGATTTGATTTCAAAGTTCTGGGATGTTGATTCGGTGCCTCAAAAAAATTTGATTAGTCCAGAAGATGAAATTTGTGAAAATAATTTCATGAAAACCGTATCCCGAAATGAAAACGGGGTATACACGGTCTCTTTACCATTTCGCAACGACATTCATAGGACACCACTTTTTCCTAATATTAAGCATGTGGCACTTAGTAGATTTTTATCACTGGAAAAACGTTTGCTTAAAAATCCCGAATTGTATTCAGAATATTCTAAATTTATGCAAGAATATTTAGATTTGGGTCACATGGAACTTGTTATCACGAATGACCAGGATTTCGATAGTTATTATATTCCACATTTCGCGGTGGTGAAAGATGACGCTGTAACAACCAAATTGCGGGTGGTTTTTAACGCTAGTGTGCCTGATCCTGCATCTCATTTATCTCTTAATGACATTTTATTGCCGGGCCCTAAATTACAGGAAGACATTGTTCAAATTTTACTGAACTTTCGAATCCATCCTGTAGCTCTTATTTGCGATATACAAAAAATGTATCGAGGTATTATGGTTGCTCCTGAACATCAGAAATATCAGAAAATATTCTGGCGCTTCAATCCATCTGAAGAAGTTTCGGTTTATAAATTACGTACAGTTACGTATGGCATTAATTGTTCACCCTATCTCGCTTTACGCACTCTTCAGCATTTAGCCGAATCAGAAGGTAAAAATTTCCCTCTGGCCGCGCAGGTGATTCTTCGAGAAACCTATGTTGATGACGTCACTACGTCGTGTAAGTCAATCGACGAAGCCATCGAGCTACAAAAGCAACTAACTCATCTTATGAGCAAAGCTGGTTTTCATCTCCATGAATGGGGCAGCAATAAATCCGAAGTTTTGTCTCATTTAGATCCCTCTCTGGTTAATCCTCACATTTATGCACTTGATTCGGATGACGTCGCCAAAGTCCTAGGCCTTTGTTGGCACCCTTCTAGTGACGAACTTAGATTTAAAATTATCAATGTTTCCGAAAAGTGTACCAAAAGAAATCTTTTGTCTCTCTTGGCCCGCTGTTATGATCCCCACGGATATCACACCCCTATTACCTTCACCTTAAAATATTTGATTCAACAAATCTGGATTTTAGGTCTGGAATGGGACCAAACTCCTACTCCTGAAATTATAAGACAGTGGGATTTGTACCGAATGAAATTTCAATATTTGCGTGATTTTAAATTGTCCCGACATATCGATTTATCCGAGGCCGATTCCATAGATTTATGTGGATTTTGCGACGGTAGCCAAAAGGGCTATTCATGTGTTATTTATTTACGCGTATCAAAGAGTAGTAAATATTATATTTCTTTCATTATTGCTAAAAGTCGAATAGCTCCTCTCAAAAAGGTTTTGACCATACCGAGGATTGAATTGCTTGCCGCCTCTTTATTATCTAATGTTTTGAGATATACTCATGGTTGTTTGGAAAAACGAATCCGAATAAATAAAATATACGCATTTTCTGATGCTCATATTGTCTTGCACTGGATTAAATCGCATCCAAGTAAATGGAAACCATTTATAGCCAATAGAATTGCCTTAATTCAAGATAATATTTACTCAGAGAACTGGCACTACGTGCCTTCGTTATTAAATCCCGCTGATGTCGCAAGTAGGGGGTGTTCACCTAATGAACTTCTCAATCATTCATTGTGGTGGGCTGGACCTCCTTTTCTGATGAAGTCATGCGACAAATGGCCAACGATGTCTAATAATTCAGCTAATTCCGAAATTTTAGAAAATGAAAAGAGAAAACACGTAACCTTAATCGCGACTGATTCATCAAATAATCTATTAGACAACCTACTTGAAAATAAATCTGATTTTTATCAAATTCAATATATCTTGGCCTACGTGCTACGTTTCATAACAAATTGTAAGCTCCGAAAAGACGATAGAAAAGTATCTAATATTGATTCTTCAGATCTTTGGATTGCTTTGAAATGTTTGACCAGGCATGAACAACAAAAATACTTTTCCGAAATTATTTCGCAAGCACAGAGTAATACGAAATGTCCCAAGCATATTCGTAAATTAAATGTTTTTCTTGACTCAGAGGGACTTCTGAGAGTAGGAGGTAGAATTCAACAAGCATCTATTTCATATAATAAGAAACACCCCATTCTCATGTCACGTGACAGCTTACTCGCTGTACGTTATGTTGAGTATCTGCACAAGAAATACCGACATGTAGGAGTCCAGACTCTTCAATATTTAGTTACCGATACCTTCTGGATATTAGCTGGAAAAAAGCTAATCAAAACCGTTGTCTCTCGGTGTGTTAGGTGTTTCAAAGTGAAACCAAGCAATTATCAACCCCTAATGGGTTCATTACCCTCATATCGCGTTATTCCGCAAAAACCGTTTGCTTTTAGTGGAGTAGATTTTAGTGGAGCTGTATCCTTAACTCTGAGTAGGCATAGAGGAGTCAAATCCCAGAAGGGATATATATGTTTATTCGTTTGCTTAGTAACAAAGGCCATCCACTTGGAACTGGTCTCTGATCTAACAGCCGATGCCTTTCTGGCTGCCCTTCGTAGGTTTGTAGCTCGACGAGGTTACGTCAAAGAGCTGTTTTCTGATAACGGTACTAACTTCGTTAAGTCAAGTAAAGAGTTAGTAAACCTCGCAAAAAAAGCCTGTCGTCAAGAAGCTATCGCTTGGAATTTTATTCCCCCTTCGGCACCACATTTTGGCGGTGTATGGGAGTCGGGTATAAAATCCGTTAAAAATCATTTAGTTCGAACTATTGGAGCGCAAATACTGACCTATGAGGAATTAAACACCGTTTTATGTCAAGTTGAGGCTATATTAAACTCGCGACCTTTAACTCCACTTTCATCGGATCCAAATGATATTCAAGCACTTACTCCCGGTCATTTTTTAACTCACGGCCCCTTAGTATCGCTACCTGATGAGGACCATTCAGACAAACCTTTAAATAGGTTAACTCGTTGGAATCTTGTTCAACGTTTACAACGCGATTTCTGACGTAGATGGACGCAAGAATACCTTAAAACTCTTCAAATAAGACAAAAATGGACATTAAGAGAGTCTTCCGGGCTTATTGGCCGTGGTCTATTAGGAATTATTTCACCTAACGTTTCGCCCACAACTGCGGTAGGCATCTTCAGAGGATTCTTGGTCTTAGATTGTAACTCGACCGCTGAATTTCCGAAAGTGATGCTGGATTCGATCCGTTGGCCCCACTTATACCCTGATCATTGGCGGGAGAAGGTAGTGGGTTTACGCGCGCGATGTTGATTGGTCCATCGCTTCCACTTCGTATTGGCTTGATTTTGGTCTTTTCCAACACCGGCAACCATGCGCTATGTACCAAAGGAGTTTCTTCCCTTCTGT
The DNA here is from genome assembly GCA_038502775.1 of Hippodamia convergens. Taxonomy (NCBI): domain Eukaryota; kingdom Metazoa; phylum Arthropoda; class Insecta; order Coleoptera; family Coccinellidae; genus Hippodamia; species Hippodamia convergens. The sequence continues at coordinate 59,883,640 of CM076607.1, read as the reverse complement.
TCATATTGTTCTTATGTTTATATATCTCAATGGCTTCCATGTTCATCCTAGGATAGAAACTTTTGATGTTTGAAATAGCTTCTGCCTTTGAGAAAACAATATTGTGTCCATCTGTCAGAGCATGTTCCGCTAGTGCGGATTTTTCTGTCTGATTGAGTCGACAGCATCGTTCATGCTCCTTAATTCTCGTATTGATACTTCGCTTCGTTGTACCAATGTAGACTTTGCCGCAGTCACAAGGTATCCTGTAAATACCGGGTTGGGAGAGTGGGTCGACTTTGTCTTTGGTAGTTCTGATCATTTGGCCAAGTTTTTGAGTTGGCTTATAGACAGTCTCTATATTGTGGCCCTTTAGTATTCTACCAATTCTATCGGTGACCTTGGGGATATATGGTAAGATGACTCTTCCATTGGGGATGAGTTGTGATGTGTTATCATCACGTTTGGAGAGTCTTGGTCTTATTGCCCTCTGAATTTCCTTAGCATTATATCCGTTAGCGACGAATGCATGCTGTAGATGTTCAAGTTCATCCTCCAGAAATTCCGGCTCGCACAATCGTCGGGCTCTATCTACGAGTGTTTTTATAACTCCTCGTTTCTGTTGAGGATGATGATTGGACTGCTTGTGTAGATACCTGTCTGTGTGAGTTGGTTTTCTATAAACCCTGTGTCCTAGCTTTCCATTAGGCTTTCTAGTAACCAAGACGTCTAGAAAGGGTAGAGCACCATCCTTTTCAATTTCCATAGTGAATTGAATATTTGGGTGCCTACTGTTAAGATGGGATAGGAAAGCATCCAATTCTTCAAGTCCATGACTCCAGACGACAAAAGTATCATCCACATAACGTAGCCATGTGGATGGTCTCTTAGTTGCCGCTTCAATTGCACTTTGTTCGAATTTCTCCATGAAGAAATTTGCAATTGCAGGACTTAGAGGGTTTCCCATGGCGCAGCCGTCTATTTGCTCATAGAATTCGCCTTTCCACTGAAAATAGCTGGATGATAGGCAAAGTTCGAAGAGCTTTGTTATGTCATTCGGGAATAACTCAGACACGTAGTTAAGCGATTCCCTGATGGGAACTAGTGTGAACAAAGACACAACATCAAAACTAACGAGTCGGTCATGGTAAGATGACTCTTCCCCTGGGGAAGAGTCATCTTACCATATATCCCCAAGGTCACCGATAGAATTGGTAGAATACTAAAGGGCCACAATATAGAGACTGTCTATAAGCCAACTCAAAAACTTGGCCAAATGATCAGAACTACCAAAGACAAATTCGACCCACTCTCCCAACCCGGTATTTACAGGATACCTTGTGACTGCGGTACAACGAAGCGAAGTATCAATACGAGAATTAAGGAGCATGAACGATGCTGTCGACTCAATCAGACAGAAAAATCCGCACTAGCGGAACATGCTCTGACAGATGGACACAATATTGTTTTCTCAAAGGCAGAAGCTATTTCAAACATCAAAAGTTTCTATCCTAGGATGAACATGGAAGCCATTGAGATATATAAACATAAGAACAATATGAACAGAAGGGAAGAAACTCCTTTGGTACATAGCGCATGGTTGCCGGTGTTGGAAAAGACCAAAATCAAGCCAATACGAAGTGGAAGCGATGGACCAATCAACATCGCGCGCGTAAACCCACTACCTTCTCCCGCCAATGATCAGGGTATAAGTGGGGCCAACGGATCGAATCCAGCATCACTTTCGGAAATTCAGCGGTCGAGTTACAATCTAAGACCAAGAATCCTCTGAAGATGCCTACCGCAGTTGTGGGCGAAACGTTAGGTGAAATAATTCCTAATAGACCACGGCCAATAAGCCCGGAAGACTCTCTTAATGTCAATATATCCGGTCGTGAAAGCCTGAAACTATTTATTAAGACAAAAATGGTTGAAATCAGAGTTAGCACCCACCATTGGTTCTAATTCAAGACGATACTTGCCCTCCACTTGAATGGCGCCTTGGGCGAATTACTGAATTATTTCAGGGTCCTGATGGACAGGTTCGCGTTGCCACTGTTCGTACCAGTCATGGCGATTTCAAACGCCCTTTAGTGAAATTATATCCACTTCCACTAGAAAATGATTCTCATTTTGGTGGGCCGGAATGAACAAGTTTTTATGAGCACCTGTATGTATGGATGCAATTTGGTGCATTTATATGTACATATTGTTGTCAGTCTGTAGACACAAACCCTATTGTTAAGTATTTGTGCTCAAGACAGCATTTTCATAGTCTTTATAAGGAGCAGTACGACGCCCACACCTCAGTTCTGAAAGATTTGCCGTGACATTAAGTTCTGAAAGATTTGCCGTGACATTAAGTTCTGATCGATTTGCCTTAAGTTCTATTTCGTATCGTTATTTTCCGTCGTTGTGCCTTTCCAAAGAAACAATAAATCTAGTGAAATATATCGAGTTTTCCTATATTCAACGTAACTTAGTCAATTAAAGGTTTATGGGAACTTTACCTATAAAGTTGCCTTGGTGACAGCGATACTGCTTTAGTTTTTAAAAACTAGTGTGTTTTCGAGAGGAATACAATACAAAAATTGGTGACAGAGCGGTGGGATTCCTAAAGGAGAGCCAACAGGATTCCTAAAGGAGAGCCAACAGGATTCCTAAAGGAGAGCCAACAGGATACCTGAAAGAAAGCCTACGAGGACCTGAAGGATATCTACAGGATTGCAGTCACAGTGTTTCTTCAGAGCCACGAAGATCACACCTTGACCGCCTCTCCATGAGCATAGCTCTTAATAGGAAAAGACCCCAAGCTATAAGCCAAAGCTGCTTTCTTCTTCTGTAACTGGATCTCAAGATTCACCGGACTAGCGGAGTCTACGCAGAAGAAAACACCTGTGTAACCGGATCTCAAGATTCACCGGACTATTGGAGTCTACGCACGGGTTCAAATTCCTAATTCCGTCGAGAAGAAATAAACGTAAGTGCATTTTTTTTCCTTATCGCCAGCATTTATACATAATTGTTCTCAAATAAACTCAATATCCTCCTATAAATCCTTCGATATGTCTAATCCTGAACATGAAAGTAAAAGCAATCATTCTAATGACGATCTTTCCGACGATGAAAGCTCTACAAATCATTTACCAATCACGGTTCTCTTCAAGTTCATAAAACCTCTCAATGGCAATCGCTCAGAACTTTTTACCTTCATTCAAAATACAAATTCTGCCTTCTCACTAGCCTCATCTGATCAAAGCGATAGTTTGCTACTCTATGTTGTATCACAATTATCAGCCAATGTAATTAATGAGTTAGAATTATCGGAAGTTACTTCTTGGACTCAACTAAAAATTCTTCTGAAACAATTTTATGGCCAGACGAAACATTTAGTTCAGACCCATGAAGAACTTGAAACAATTAGACAAGCTCCTCACGAAAGCGTTACTAATTTTTTCAAACGTTTAGAAAAAATTAAAAACGAATGTGTTCAATCTGAAATTATAAATTGTTCTCATCCTGACGAACTTCCTGGACTTAAAAAATCAATTCAACAAACAGCTCTTAGAAGATTCATAATTCATTCCAAACCAGAAATTAGTCAAATGCTTAAAGCGAGAAATATAGGTGATTTGAATGAAGCTTATTCAATTGCTCTTCAAGAGATAAAAATTATCAACTATACCAAATCTAAATCTTATTCTATGAATCGTATGTCAAATCAAAGAAATTCTTATTCTAACAATCAAAGGACCTCCTTCGAAAATAATCAAAGAAATTCTTATTCTAACAATCAAAGAACCTCCTTCGAAAATAATCAAAGAAATTCTTATCCTAACAATCAAAGAACCTCCTTTCAAAATAATCAAAGGAATGGCACAAGTAATAATTTTCAGAACCATAATCGTAATTATAATACTCGACCTCCTAATCCATCGAATGACAGATATAATTTCACAAGAAATAATCCAATTGCTATAAATCAACCTTCAACTTCCAGACAAAACAGTCCTTTTAATTATTCATTAAATCCCAATTCTCAAACCTTCAAGTTTTGCAAGTATTGCAAAAAGTCAGGACACAATATATCAGAATGCAGGAAGCGAGAATTTAATAATTCTAAAATAAATCATTTAAACGGGAAAACGTCGGACCTGAGGAATGCCCAGGATTTCGACGAACTTATTCGGAAGGCATTCAATTAAATTCGAAAGGACTTAGCAATCAGAATAAATCTAATACCTTTTACGACAAATTGAAATTTCTAAGATTCAAAATCCCCAATTCTCCTAAAAAATATGTAACCCTTCTGGTTGATACCGGAGCGGCCTGTTCTATTTTAAAACATGATGCACTTATTCCTAGCCAAACTCATCTTGACAAAAACGATATTATTTTATTAAATGAAATAAATCCAAATATGCCTATCAGTACCCTTGGAACAACGGAAATATCCCTGTCAGCATTCTCCTTGAAACTTGTTCATAAATTCAATGTTATAAACGCTGCAAAAATTCAGACTGACTTCGACGGATTGCTTGGTAACGATTTCTTCCAAGAACAAAAAGCTATTCTTAATTATGCAGACCAAGTAGTCATTATAAACGGACACTCTATACATTTCAACAACGAAATCAAAGACGCTAAAATAATCATACCTCCTCGCTGTGAAGTTATTGCTGAAGTCAATATTCTTGGTAACTTACGAGAGGGACTCGTTGAGAAATTAAATATATGTGATAACGTTCTCATTCCTAACACTCTTGTTACAAATAATAATTCAAAAGCTCGTGTTCCAATTCTCAATTTAAATTCCAAAGAGGTCATTATAAACAGACCATCATTGCAAATTATCGGATTCCTACGAGAACAGTCTATTTATTTAAATCTTCCAATGAACACTAATCGAAATCAATTTGAAAAAGGCAAAAATCAAAGAAACACAATTCTAGAAGAAAATCTTCGCCTAAATCATTTGAATGAAGAAGAAAAAACGACAATTCTCAAAATTTGTAGAAAATATTCAAATCTATTCTATTTGCCAGGTGATTCTTTAAATTCAACACCTACGATGAAACATGAAATTACAACATCAACGAATAATCCAATTTCTTCAAAAATTTATCGATTACCAAAAATTCATGAAAAAGAAGCCAACTCTCAAATTCAGAAAATGCTCGATCAAAATATTATAAGACCATCAAAATCCCCATGGAATTCACCAATTTGGATAGTTCCTAAGAAAAAGGACGCATCAGGCCAACAAAAATGGAGATTAGTTTGCGATTTCAGAAAACTTAATGAAATTACTATAGGTGATAGTTATCCACTTCCTAACATTGAAAATATATTAGATCAATTAGGCAATGCATTTTATTTTTCTACTCTAGACCTAGCATCAGGTTTTTATCAAGTTGAATTAGAAGAAAAAGATAAATTCAAAACGGCTATAGCAACGCCATCAGGACTTTATGAATTTAACAGAATGCCTATGGGACTCAAAAATAGTCCTAGTCGTTTAGCAAGACTTATGAACATTGTGCTTTCCGGCCTTCAAGGTACTAAATGTTTTTGTTATATTGATGATATAGTTGTTTATGGATCCTCCTTAGAAGATCACAATTCAAAATTAGAAGAGGTGTTTCATCAATTACAGATTCACAATCTTCAACTACAGCCGGATAAATGCGAATTCCTTTGTCGAGAAATAACATATTTAGGACATCATGTATCAGAAGCAGGTGTTAAACCTGATCCAATTAAAATCGAAGTCATTAAAAATATTCAAGTTCCAAAAAACTCAAAACAATTGAAGTCATTTCTAGGCCTTATCGGTTATTATCGCAAATTTATTGAAAATTTCTCAGCCATCGCAAAACCATTGCATAATCTACTGAAGAAAAATCAGAAATTCGAATGGACGGAAGAATGCCAACGATCTTTTAAAAAATTCCTAGAAATTTTAACAAGTGAACCAATTCTCAAATTCCCTTATTTTTCCGAAACCTTTATATTAACAACGGATGCTTCAAACGATGCTATAGGCGCAGTTCTTTCACAAGGACCTATAGGAAAAGATCTACCTATTAGTTATTATTCTAAAACTCTAACCAAATGTGAGAAAAACTATTCCACAACTGAAAAGGAATTGTTAGCTATCGTTGAATCTTGCAAACACTATAGACCTTATCTTTATGGACAAAAATTCATTATTTGTACAGACCATAAACCTTTAGTTTGGTTAAAAAATTGTAAAGAGCCTCCGAGTCGTTTATTAAGATGGAGATTAAAACTAATGGATTATGATTACGAAATTCTCTATAAGAAAGGAAAACTAAATCAGAATGCAGATGCTTTAAGTCGCTTAATTCAGGAAAATACTGAAGAAAAATCCTTCGACAATTTCTTAAATAAATTTGAATCTAAGAACATAAAAAATTCCTCAAATATTCTGGAAAAACCAGGAGATTTATTTGAAGCACCAAGTAATCACTCTCTTGTACACTGCGGTTCAAAGGATTTCCAAATGAGTAGCGGAATTGCTTTAAAATTCAGAGATAAATTTGGACAAATAGATAAATTGAAATCTCAAAATAAATCTGTAGGACAAGTTGCTTATATCACTCATCAAAATCGAAGAATTTACTACCTCATTACTAAAGCCTTGTTTTTCGAAAAACCTGAGTATGAGACGGTTTTTGAAACTTTAATTAATCTCAAAATCCTATGCGAACAAAACAATGAATCACATTTAGCTTTTCCTCGTATAGCATGTGGCCTAGACCAGCTTCATTGGCCAAAAATTCTTGACATGATTAAATATGTTTTCCGTGATTCCGAGATTAATATAACTATATTCAGATTGCCTGATAAACAGAAGCAAAGAATGGTTTATTCAATTAATGAAGAAGAATTGACTTTTGAATATTTCAAAGGCTTCCATCAGAGAGAAGTAAGAATTCCTAAACCTAAAATTGTTAACACTCCAATTTCAAGTGTAAAAACATTAATAATTCCAATGTCCTGCGACTACTCTATTTCGAACGAATTTCTGGACTACATGAAAACCTATTTCCCAGACCTACCAGAAAACCCTGTAGTGTCTGATATTGTAGCGAAAAAAACGAACCAACAATCAGTTTTTATTCTCTTCCTCAAAGAATGTTATGATCAATCAGTGACCTATGAAGATTTATTCGCAACTCTTTCTAATTTGAGAACGATACTCAAATTCAATAATATTGTAAAATTCTCAATCCCAAATATAGCTTTAGCTAAAAATAACACAATAATTCGAGAAGATACATTCTTCAGTCTTCTTTATTTTCTATTTCGAGATTTTGATTATGAAATCCTAAGTAATGAGCGTATCACTGTAAGTGATGAAAATTTAATAAAGAAAATATTATATGAAAATCATGATTCACCACTAGCGGGACACCAAGGATTTGAAAGAACCTTTGAAAAAATGAAACAATTATATTCCTGGAATAATATGAAAGATCATATTCGAAAATATATAAGGAAATGTAAAATTTGCCAAAAATCTAAAACTGATTTCAAACACAATAAAAGTCCCATGATCATCACAACTACCTCTTTCAAATTTTATGAACAAATTGCTTTAGATATTGTTGGTCCTCTACCTATAACAAAAAGTAATAATCGTTTTATTTTGACCATTCAAGACGACCTTACGAAATTCATTCAAGCATACGCTCTGAACGTACACGACGCACAAACTGTAGCAATTAATTTTCTTAAATTCTGTACACAATTCGGATTTCCAAATAGCATTCTTACAGACCAAGGTGTAGAATTCACATCAAAGGTATTTAAGGAGATAAACAAATTAATGTCGATTAAACACAAACAATCATCACCATATCATCCTCAAACACAAGGATCCCTAGAAAGAACACATCTCACACTCAAAGATTATTTCAAATGCTATATCAATAAAGATCTCAATAACTGGGATGAATTTTTAAACTTTGCAACGTTTAGTTATAATACATCAATTCATAAATCCACTCAAAAAACTCCATATGAGTTAGTCTTTGGTCAAAGAGCTCGAATTCCATCTCAAATAAATAATCCTAAACCGCTTGCTAATTATTCAGAACTAGCTGACGATATCGTAAATAAATTGAAGATTTTAAGAGAAACTGCTCGTGAAAATATTATGAAATCCAAAACCAGATCTAAAGAATATTTTGATAAAACTCACAACAGAACATATAGGTTTAATGAAGGTGATCTTGTACTCCTATATGACTGTCAATCAAAAGCGAAAAATAAAAAACTCGCACCAAACTACAAAGGTCCTTATAAGATAGAACAAATACACAATAATCACACTGCAACCTTAAGAATAAGTCCTTCGAAACTAAAAACCTATCATTTCAATAAATTAAAACCTTATGTTGTTGCAGATGATGACGAAAATAATTGTTCTCCTCAAGTTATTCACATTCCAAGTCCTTCTCCAGGCACATCAATACGATATTAATCCTATTGAATCATCCTCCGGTTTATTGTTTCATAATCTTGGTAAGGTACAAATATCCAATGAGAAATACATTATTCTTACTTATCACAATTTGAGTCACTTCAAATATCAAGTCGAACAAATATCAGGCTATTACTCAAACTCTATGAATCTATGTGATATTGCAATGGCAGAGCATCTTTCCAATGACTGCAAGAATCAATTAAGTTATGTAAAAACAAAAGTTAAAATCATCAGGGAAACTTATAAAATTATAGCTCATCAGATAAATATAAGTAGAAAGAAACGTGGTCTTATCAATGGTATTGGAACAGCCATTAAATGGTTAGCTGGTAACCCCGACGCTGAAGACGCTCAATTTTATTCGGATGCAATAAATTCAATAATGAATAATGAGAAACAAACAAAAGTCTTAATGCAGCAGCAAGTGTCAATCCTCTCATCTACTATTTCGAATTTCAATAATTCTTTTTTCAAAATGAATGAAAACATAGGAGTCTTAAATAAGAATTTGAAGGAATTTAACCACTTTGCAAGGGATCTAAATAATATTCAACATGCATATGAAATTGAATCTAAGATATCAAATCATCTCATATTGCTCATTGAAATGACTGATGAAATTTTATTTAATTTGCAAAATTACGTGAACGATGTTTCATTAATACAACATGGAATAATAAATTATAGACTTTTACCTTCAGAGGCTCTCTATCAAGAACTCTCAAAAATTTCAATTAATATCTCACTTCCTATTCCTTTAAACATTGAAAACATTTATTACTATTATAGAATCATGAATTTGAAATCTTTCATAAAAGATAATCTCTTGACGATCGCATTAGAAATACCTATTGCTTCATCCCAAAGCCTTGATCTTTATCACATGTTTTCCTTACCACATCCTCACAATGAAGACAACAGTTTATTCTCCTATATTGAACCATCCAAATCCTACTTATTGATTTCACCTTTGAGAACAATTTATCTGTTGGCCGATAAGTTAGAAAATTGCATGGAATATCATCCAAGGGAATGGATTTGTAAAGAGATGCCAACCCTGAAGAAAGCTGACTCCTCCTGTGAAGTTCAATTGCTGATGAAAATCACCAACGAAATCCCCAGCTCCTGCATAAAAAGAAGCTTCATCGCTGATGATATGGCACAAGATGGACGAAAATGAATGGTTGTACTCCCTTTCCAACCCAACTCGAATCTCTATCATCTGTGACGAAGAATCCTTGAAGCAAGAAATACTCCAAAGAATAGGTATTCTAAAGCTCAAACCACACTGCAAGGCATTCACTGATCAAACAAGTCTGGAAGCCAGTTCAGTAATGATGTCTCTCAACTCAAGTTATGAAATCCCATCCACAAACTTAATCGAGGATGAATGTTGCCAAAAATTGAAAAGAAATCTCACGATACAAGCCATCCACATGGAACCAATTAAGTTCACACATGTCAATTTACATGAACTCCAATATGCTCAACAGAAGCTAACTGACTTCGATGAACAACTTCAACAGCAACTAAATAAGCCATTCATCATTCAACACTCTTCTTGGGTAACAACAGCCTTGTCAATTACATGTGGTGCTGTCTCCCTCATCTTTCTCTACAATCTGATGAAATGGTGTGGATGTTTCCAAATACTCCGAAGATTCCTCTGTTGTACCAAAGAACCAAGATCTATTGAAGCGGGTCCATGCTTCCAAATCTTCAACCAATGTCACAGAGGACCAATCCAACAGCCGATCCAGGTGCACTATGACGCAGAGCTCCAACGTCTCAACTATTCAGGTCCATCCGATCCAGAAGTCCGAATATCAAGACCAGAAGACACATCCAGTAGTGGGTCCAAAACTCAGAAAAGAACAAACAAGTCTTTGAAAATCAATCCTCATTAATTTTTGATACTTTACCTTCATTATTTTCCAAACTGACTCAAATCTAACTTTTGCAATTTATCTATATATATATATATGAATGATTCTACTTATGGTGAATTCCTCATTTTGTGTCATATATGTAACCATGATATCTTTTGATTTTATTCAAATATTTTTTGTTATATCCAATATATTCACTTTTTTATCTTAAAATTGATAATTCTAAATATATTAAAGCATGATATATTATTTCTTGAATTCAAGTACTTCATATGTAAGGTGCCATACTGCTTCAGAATCCATATTTTAAAGCTATTTTCTACATTTTTAAGATTTTTGTTTTTTTTTAAATACAACAAAAATCTTCTTTAAGGGGGCAGATGTTGTCAGTCTGTAGACACAAACCCTATTGTTAAGTATTTGTGCTTAAGTCAGCATTTTCATAGTCTTTATAAGGAGCAGTACGACGCCCACACCTCAGTTCTGAAAGATTTGCCGTGACATTAAGTTCTGATCGATTTGCCTTAACCCATTTCCGGCCAAGGATTGAAATAATGAAAAAATTAACGTTTTCTTGACGATTCTCATTTACTTATACACCTATTAGAACAAAAATACAAAGAACAAAAATTTCACATTATTCGAAACACATAATACATGAGGGGTCGCAGACGACCGCTTGGCCGAAAACACTAGCGCACGTGGTGGCCCCTGAAGCACTCCGGAGGCAAGTGTACATCACATTTTTCACACTGGTATCATGTCCTCATATCCATTGGATTCCGTGTAATGTAGTGGCCAACGTTATCATACCGTGTATGAGTTTGTTGGGAAGATGCTGATTGTGGACCTAACTCTGAATTAGGACGTGCTTCGCACGAATCAAACTGAACTTAGTCAAATCACGCACGACATTAGTTGGGAAGTTTATTTGCGGAATCGCTTTTTCATTGACACGATTATTGATTTTCCATGCGTTTACTAAGGCCTTTCGCATTGCATTTTTAAATAATGGCCACCACCACTTTTTGCTTCTAACACCAATTCTGTAGTTGGCAACACCATTATCGTGTAAATCAACAGCTCCCATGTATCGATTGTATTCAAATATCATGGAGGCCGGTCGATGAGTACTCTTCCTTTTGCTTCCTTTGAAAACCGTTTCACTTTTTTCATAGGATTTATGTTCAAATAATTGCTTGTGACAATCACCAACGAGTTATCATTCCATTTTACTACCAACAAGCCTGACCTGGGATCGAACGCAGAATCGGATGCCCCCCTCCCATTATTTTCTAACTCTTTATTGGTAAGGGGAGGACATTTTTTCAGGTGGTTTTCTCGCACACTGCCTGTCGCTTGAAAGCCCTTCTTTGAGAGCTCTTGAAATAAACCAAATGAGGAAAAAAATTGTCAAAATAAACCGAATACAAACTTGGATTTTGCACAACGGAGAGTAAATCTAGCACGACGCTGCCACCAAGTCCAAATCTATTGTAATGCTGAACCCAGCACCACCATATGAAAGAAATTTGGTATGAACATTGAGCCAATCAGCAGCGTTTCATGTTGACACCGGTACAGGAGAAAGATTAGGTTTCCGGCCAAGAGGTCGCTCACGACTCCACATCATAAGTTCAGAGACCACAGTCGCCCTGATTCCCGTTATCAACTCCATTTCATACCATTTCATTCTGAGATAGATACGTTTTGAAATGTATCAACAAAAAATAATATTTTTTAATATTTCATCCCAACAAAAACAGAACAACTCTCGAACTTCTAAAAAGCTGAAATTGGCGAACTTTGAAATAGTATTTGACCTACAAAAATTCATTTTAGTGGGTCCAATAATATTTGCGTTCTTCCTCAGAATGACCTGAAGCAAATAATAACACGAGTCGTTAATTAAAACAGTTATATGTAATATAAAAAAATTCTGGAAGTTGGGCGTCGTATACGACCTCTTGGCTGAAAATGGGTTAAGTTCTATTTCGTATCGTTATTTTCCGTTGTTGTGCCTTTCCAAAGAAACAATAAATCTAGTGAAATATATCGAGTTTTCCTATATCCTACGTAACTTAGTCAATTAAAGGTTTATCGGAACTTTACCTATAAAGTTGCCCTGGTGACAGCGATACTGCTTTAGTTTTTAGAAACTAGTGTGTTTCCGAGAGGAATACAACAATATACCTTTTAGTTTTATTTTCATTCAATAATATGTTTACATTATTATTAATTTTTCATTTCTAGTCTCGTTGGTTTACGGGTGACTGGGAATTATTATTTTGTGAATTTTTTTCTGTTTTCATTCTCGCGTGAAAGAAAAATAAAGGTGCGACATTCCGCTGAATAAGAACATAGCACATATGGACAACATCAGTATCACCTCAGATGTTGACAAGAGTGTTCGTGCTCCGCTTAATTTCCTAGTGAAAATTGACTATTTAGAAAGACGCTGAAATTCACTTAAACATCGCTACCATCCAAGTATTTTTCTCGCTGACACAAAGAAGAATCAAGTTGGGAACAAATAGGATATCATCCATCACGCTGGCCAGCGCAAATCTTCGCATTGTGTACCTATAAGGTAAGTCGTACCTTTATTGTCGAACTGTACAATATTGTGATTATCATTCGCCCTATAATACTTCCCATAGCCCGACTACGGATTCAATTACAGTCAATTAGCTCTTCTCGAGTAATCGAGTGGTCCTTCAAACTCTATAAGTTTCAAGTCTCTCATTTGCATAAAAAACAAAATAGAGACACCATTGAAAAATTATACAATAAAGATACACCTTCTTTCCATTCTGCAAGATGGAATAGGGGCTATAATCCTGATCTCTGCCTACTTTCGTGTGATATTTCTGCAAAACCTCTAAAAGTAAATCGAAAAGTTCTTGGGGATTTTCCGCATAGTCAGCATAGGCCAATGTTATTGACTTTAGGTGATGAGGTTCTTTTTGCTTCATGTTTGGACAAACCCCGTTGGAATTTCAGTAAGGCTAATTGGGTCAATTTTGGGAATAAAGTCGATAGTGACATAAGATGGATTAGACCGTCTTATGATAATTATTCTAGATTCGTGGGCGTAGTTAAACCTGCAGCTAAAAAGTTCATTCCGAGAGGTTTTCGTGAAGAATATGTTCCTGGTTGGTCAAAGGAAACTGAAAAATTATACAAAGATTATCAAAATTCCCCATCAAATGAAAAAAGTGAAAAACTCATGAGCTCAATAAATGCCAGTCGGAAGGATAAATGGAATAGTGTAGTCACAAATATGAATTTCACACATTCCAGTAGGAGTTCATGGGATGTTTTGCGAAAACTAGGTGAAGCTGCACCTCTCGCGATATCATCCTCGAAAATTAACCCCAAATTGATTGCTCGTCGTCTTGTTAAGGTCTCTAATTCAGTTAAAATATCGAAATCCCAAATCAAAGATATGAAGTTGAAATTACATAAATTTAGGACATCAAAACATACCGTGAATGTTATTTTTAACCCATTCAATATGGATGAATTAATTTCAGCGATTAAAAACACAAAATCAAGAAAAGCAGCCGGTTTTGATGGAATTTATCCAGAATTCATCAAACATTTAGGAAAAAAGCCCTATCTTGGTTATTATCTTTTTGTAATGACTATTGAAGAAGCATTACAGAACTGTCAGGGCGGTTTTAGGAAAAAGAGGAATTGTTGCGATCAGGTTCTTAGCCTCACCACATTTATTGAATCAGGGATCAATGAAAACTTAAAAACAGGGACAGCATTTGTGGATTTATCAGCTGCATATGATACAGTATGGAAAGATGGATTAATTTATAAACTATATAATCATTTGAAATGTGGAAAAATGGTAAGACTATTGGAAAATATGTTATCCGACAGAAGGTTCCGAGTTTTTGTCGATAATAACAGTAGTAATTTCGAAACTTTGAATAATGGTCTTCCACAAGGTTCAGTTTTAGCACCACTTCTATTCAATTTATATTTGTGTGACATTCCATCTACTTCTTCGGAGAAATTTATTTATGCTGATGATATTGCTCTGGCTTTTCATCATTCTAATTTTCAAACATTAGAAAGTACCCTTTCCGCAGATCTGGACATAATGAAAAATTATTTTTTGAAGTGGCGTTTGTGCCCGAATGGAAATAAAACCGAAGTTACGTGTTTTCATTTGAATAATCACCAGAAATATAGAAAATTGAGTGTAACTTTCGGTTCTTCTCCCTTAAAACATAATTTCAATCCTAGATACCTGGGAATCAAACTTGATTCCTCTCTAAATTCTTATTTCTGATCCTTCCATCAGAGTCCCTGGTTTTGACCTTCCCAGGAGAATATGGTCTGTTCTAAATTGCATTAGAACAGGCCATGGACGTTGCAATAGCATGCTCTTCCGATAGAATTCGGTTGAGAGTCCTAGTTGTGAGTGTGGGGAAAATGAGGAGACTATAGAACATCTTATAAATAGTTGTCCCATTTATAAAATTCAAGATGGTTTCGAGGCTATACATAAAGTAACGAATGCATTTCTAAAATGGGTGGTTAATTTCAAAATTATTTGATTTATTCTGAATATTCGGTTTCTTTTCTGCTTTTTTCTTTTTTCATTTCAGATCAAGAATCGCGAGCCGTTTTTGGGAAGAATCTATCGACGGATAACATGCAGATGATCTCACACTGATGTCTTTCAAGATTTTTCCTGATATTTAATATTTTATGTTTTTTTTTTTTACGGGGTGGCAGGTTTTTTCGGCTGAGGTTTTTTTCCCCTGGCTCTATAGTATCATATGATACTAGTGATGATAGTATCGTATGATTCTATAGTATCATACGAAGAATGTTATGATACCCCGTTCTTTTTTCACCTCCGCTTAGGTACTTTTTGTTTCAATATTTATTGTATTATTTTAGCTCTCTATTTTCATAAGAATATATATATCTATATATATATATATATATATATATATATATATATATAATATATATATACCTAAGATGGAGGACGGCTTTCTCTAGAATTTTCTACCAGAGTATGGAAATTTATCCCTTACAAGACGGAGATTTTACTTGATTCCAACAATCCAAAATCAGAAAAATCAAATATCATCAACAATTTCCCAAATTATCCAACGAATCGAAGAAAGAAAATCCTTTTCGGAAACTGTTGATATCTTCTAAACTCGAGAAATATGAAAATGTGTCGAAAATGAACTGCATGTCATCAGATTTACGCAGATTCCATCTGGGTCCACTTTTATCTTTATGTATTGTAGGCGGACAAGAAAGGTGTTTTATTGTTTGCCTATACTTAAGGAGCGGGAAAACGATATATTTGAAAATGAAATAAAAGACGAAGTAACATCCAGACCGAACGAAAATCAAAGACCGTGCCTGACAAATGTATCGGAGCCTCATTCGAACAGTATATTTAGATTGAAATAATAAATAAAAAAGTGAAGAATAATAAACGTTACAATCTGATGAAATCTGTTGTATGTGAGCAGTACTTTTTTTAATAATGACAGTGAGAGAGTCTTCCGGAGTTATTAGCCGTAGTCTATTAAGAATTATTTCACCTAACGTTTCGCCTACAACTGCGGTAGGCATCTTCAGAGGATTCTTGGTCTGAGCTTGTAACTCGACCGCTGAATTTGCGAAAATGATGCTGGATTCGATCAGTTGGCCCAACCCTGATTAATGACGGGAGAAGGTAGTGGCTTTACGCGCGATATTGATTAGTCCATCGCACCCATTTCGTATTTGCTTGATATTGCTCTTTTCCAATTCCGGCAACCATGCGCTATACACCAAAGGAGTTTCTTCCCTTCTGTTCATGTTGTTTTTACGTTTATATATCTCAATGGCTCTCATGTTCATCCTATAATAGAAACTTTTGATGTTCGAAATAGCCTCTGCCTTTGAGAAAACAATATTGTGTCCATCTGTTAGAGCATGTTTCGCTAATACGAATTTCTCTATCTGATTGAGTCGACAGCATCGTTCATGCTCCTTAGTTCTCGTATTGATACTTCGTTTCGTTGTACCAATATTGACTTTTCCGAAGTCACAAGGTATCCTGTAAATACCAGATTGAGAAAGTGGGACCGAAAATTTCAAGGATAATGTCCCATTGAGACCAATTTTTAGAACCATCGACCTACCAACATACGACAAGTTTTAACGACTATGTTGAGACCGTATGTGGGAAATACGGACACTTTGGTCAAGGACTCTACTCAGTTTGTAAGAAAGCTGCCAAACATCCAGTTGGGACCAAATGACCGACTCGTTAGTTTTAATGTTGTTTCTTTGTTCAAACTAGTTACCACCAGGAAATAGCTTGAGATAGAAGTACCTCCTCGTATGTATACGTTTCTGATATTGATCTAAATTGTTGGTAATTAATCGCTGGTCAGTTGTGTGCTATATTGATGGTTCTGGTGTTGAAGGACACAGGTTTCGTGGTTACTCAGGTAGGAGTAAAGATTTTCAAATTTTCCTGGTGTTTTATATCACTGTTCATTGTTTACCTCATTAAGGTTCATATTTGCGTATCCTCCTCGCGCGGATTGTTGAACCTGCCGACCTTGCTCCCCCCCCCCCTTCGTTCAAAACTCACACCAGTTTTCGGTTTCCTTTTTCGTTTTCACGCATTGCATTCCCGAAACGCTGTTGTTGCAATCGCACAGAGAGCACGGAAGCATACTTAGGACATTAACGCTGATAATCGTATTCCTCCCCAAATTTCCTTTTAACTATATATCCTGGTCTTCCTTTTCTGTGTTAGTCTCTTGTAAGGACCCACAAGAGTGAAAAGTTTGTTTTCCTTTCCTATCCGATTTTGAACTAATAATCTCTCTTACTTACATCCCGATTTATTTTTCCACGCTTAGTTTTTCCCGTATTCTGCCAATCATCATGCCTTCTAGTTGCTTTGAATGTTCGAAACAGATCGGCAATTCCGATAAAAATGTATTAAAATGCTCATCCTTGCGCACAGTCGCTCATTCTACGTGTGTTGATATTTCGCCTGTTGACTTCGAATTTTTAAAGGAATCGAAAAGTAAATGAAACTGTCCAGCGTGCTTGAGCAGTAAACGATTGTACCCCGCAATCAGATCAGACTGTAACTCTCGAATATTCTTCTCTCCTAATGAGCAAAATAGATTCAATGTCTGAGGACATAAGATCAGTAAAATCCGATCAATCCTTGATTTTGGAAGAGCTTGATAAATGCAGAACAACTCTTGAGGAACATACGTCTCGGTTAGATAACCATAGCTCTATTATTGACGAGGGTCCGAATAGATTGTCTCTTGTGGAGTCATCACATAATGTTGTGATTTCGAGAGTTTCTGAGATGACGAACGATATTGTGCAAATTAAGTCAACTTTGTCCTCTGTTCCTAGTGAGCCGTCATCATCATGTTATATGATGGAGTCGGGTGAAATATTCGAGTGAGTCAAGCGTTCCTACAATATTTTGCTGAGGAATGTACCTGAATCTGGCTTGCAGGAGAGTAATGCTGATATGGCTGAAAAGATTCTGGAATGTATTGATGCATCCATAAAAAACATTATTGTTAGGGTTTCCCGGATTGGAAATCGTGATGCTTCCCGCCCACGCTTCATGAGGGTCTCTTTTTCAAATAGTGGAATTGTTGGGTCATTGTTGAGGAATAAGAAGAAACTTCTCGATTCGAGAGAATTTATCCGAGTAGAGGTCTCTGATGACAAGACTTCTCATCAATTAACAATACTGAGTCAATGCCGCCTAGAGCTAAAGAACCGTGAGAAGGCTGGAGAAGAAAATTTGACTATAAAATACGTTAAGGGAACACCAATGATTGTGACCTAAGTTTCAAAAAACTGAGTGATACAGTGAATGAATGGAGCTTTATTTATACAAACATCCAATCTCTCCATTCGAAATATGCTGAACTTCTCTCATTTGTCAGTGCTCACAACTTTTATTTTTATCACTGAATCTTGGTTGCATGCCGGTATATCGGATTCTTTGGTGCACATTCCAAATTATAAGATGTTTAGAGGGGATAGTGTTGCTACGAGGGGGCATGGTGGCGTTTGCGTATACATTAGTCTTGATATTTATGACACGTCTACTGTTGTTTCCATTCAGGTTGATGCAACGGGTATAGACAACATTTTTCTCCATATCACTTTTTGTCACTGTAGGTTTGTTTTTGGGTGCGTTTATCGTCCTAGAGCTTGCAGTGCAAGTTATGTTCTAATTGTTGGTGATTTCAATCTACTACATTTATCCTGGCCTCACATTATTGAACAACAAGTAGGATCTTCTAACTATGGGTTTCATGACATGTTTTCAAAATCCATTTTTTTTAGCTGCTTGACAAGCCGACGAGATACCGCTCAAGTCAAACACCGTCTCTACTTGATCTGATATTGGTGAACAGTCGTGATCTTCTATCCGATGTTGAATACCTTCCACCGTTTGGGAAATCTGACCACGTGACGTTGCAATCTTCTGTTCAGTTCCTAACTCGAGCTCAAAAAATTACTCAGAAAAAATATATATATATAACTGTCACTGATGAAAATGCTCTTGGTGAGGATCTCGCAGCTTTGGACTGGAATTATATCTTCCAGGATTTGGATATTGATGATATGTGGGATAAATTTATGAAAACTCTCGGTGAGTGTTTTTCATCCAATTCCTATCATAGGGAACTTCTCAGTAACCCCTCTAAACCATGGATAAATCGCAATATATTCAATTATATTCGTCAGAAAAAAAGCCTCTGGCGGAGATATCTGGGAAGCGGTAGACATGAAGATTATATGATTCATCGGTTCTCCAATAAGCTTTGTACTATTTCTAATGCCAAGAGACAACATGAATTAAATATTGCGATTTCTAAAGACCCGAAGAAGTTTTATAAGTATGTTCGAACATATTTTGATACAAAAGTTTCTATTCCTGTCATTAAAAATTCTGAGAGCATTGTTTGTCAGAATCATCGGAAGCTTTCACAATAATAAAACCCCAGGGAGCTCTACCTAGAGTATCAACAATCAGACAGCCCCTTTCCCTCAACAGTATTGCATTTTCTGCAGATGCTGTTGAGAACACCATAAAGCAGATGAATAACAACTCCGCTCCAGGTTTGGACGGCCTGACCACAAGGCTCCTGAAAGCGTACGTTGCTTCTCTATCCACCCCATTGTGGATGATCTACACACGTTCTTTTGAATCGCGAAGATTACCTGCAGCATGGAAGAAAGCAATTATAAATCCAATTTTCAAAAAGGGGGATAAGCTTTCAGCTAATAATTATCGTCCTATCAGTCTGAGTTCTGTTGCCTCGAAGGTTTGTGAGAGCATTGTGGTTGATCAGTTGAAGGACTTTCTCCTTGCTAACAGTATTCTGCCACCTGGCACGGTGGCTTTTTGCCGGGGAGATCTGTGTTAACATGCTTATTGAAGTGATTCGTAGTGAAGCTGTCGATTCTGGTAAACCAGTAGATATAGTCTATCTTGATTTTTGCAAGGCCTTTGACCGGGTTCCACTTCGTCGACTCGCTCAGAAGATTGAGCACTTAGGTATAAGAGGTGATTTACTTCAATGGGTCATATCCTTTTTTGGTAACAGGGAATTCCAGGTCCGCGTTCATGATCAGTTGTCATCTCCCAGACCCATCAATAGTGATGTGCCGCAGGGATCTGTCCTGGGTCCTATGCTTATTGGTTGACAATTTTTCAGAGTACCGGTGGCCATACAATCATCAGATAAAAAACGAAGGAAATTTTTTTAGAATTTTAATTTTTCTTCTCTACGCTCACGGAGAATTTTTTCTAACTAGACCGATGCAAATGCCGCATAACCTGTTCATTCAGCTCTAATTTGCTTTTTATCACTTGAGAGATATTCAGTTTTGAATGCAAAAGGATCCTTTTTCACTCAACTGCCGATATCTCTGGAAATACCTACCGGTCGCCTAGCTAGTCTAAAGGCGATTTCTTTTTGTACAGAAAATTTCATGAAAAAATTTGTTTTGTTCAATTGAAAAGAAATATTTTTCGCCTGTCACATAAACGTGGAAAAAGAGCACAAAAATGTTATTTTGCTAATTTTTGGAAATGGACTGTATCATCTACAATTTCAGGGGAAAACTTAGGTTATGAATAAATTTGGCACCCTGATGTTCTTCAAAGTCACCCTCAAATGGGTAGATCGATCTGTTCAGCGGTTTTCCTGGACCGATTGATTGAAAATTTTAAATCGGTTTTTTCCGAATGAGTCGAAAGGTTTTCAAAAAATCTGTTTTTTAAAATGTGGTGTGAGAAAACGGAAAATTCTGTCGTTCAGAATTTCGCTCAACGAGTACCGTGGGCAAGTTAGGGAGGGGTATCAACTTCAAATTCATTCCATGATTTTTTTTTGAGGGAACTGGTTTGAATGTAATCAGTGTCCATAGCTCCAGTAGAGGTGAGTCAGAAATGGTCTCATTCTTATTTTAATTTCAGAACCAAATTTAATGTAATTTTTTTTTCCAAATTTCGGAAATTTCTGAATTTTTTTTTTTTTTATAATTTATTCTCGGATTTATTTAAAAAAACTACGAGTGAAAAATGAAAAAAAGTGTAATTATTGATTGATTAAGAAAATTGGGTCAAGTTTAAGGAACAAAGACCACGTTTCCTAAATTTTTTCTACATTTCAATCAATCGGTTCAAGAAAACTGCTGAAGCGATCTATCTCCTGATTTAGGGGGACTTCGAAAAACATCAGGCTGTGAAATTTTTTCACCACCTAAGCTTTTCCAACAATATTGACGAAGATACAGTCCATTACAAAAAATGGTAAAATGGCAGTTTTTTGCTATTTTTCCACGTTTATGTGACAGGTGAACTAATTTCTTTCAAATTGAGCAGAACAGATTTTTGGAGGAAATTTTCTGTGGAAAAAAATCGCCTCTCGGCTCGCTAGGTGATCGGTAGTTCCGGAGATATAGGCAGTCGAGTGAAGAAGGATCATTTTGCATTCAAAATCTCAAAGACAAACGTAATACCTGGAAGAGATCAAAAGTAAATTAGAGCTGAATAAAAAGGTTATGTGTAACATTTGCATCGATCAGGCTCGAGAAAATTATTTTCCATGTGCTTTAAGGAAAAAAAAAAATTTGAAAATTTTTTTTTCGTGCTTTTTCCGAGATTGCATGACTACCGATACGAAAAATTGTGAACCAATAAATTCAAAAACAACAGTCTTGAAGCTTCAAAAGGTATTTTTTTCTAAAAGACCATATTTCACTGAAATACATCCTGTTGAAAATCACCAAAAAATTTTGAATATTTTTCTCTTTCGTCAATTGTTGCTCGAAGTATATACTGACAAGATTCGAGAAATTACGAATTTACAATTATTGTATGAAATTTTTATGTGCATCACGTTGCAGGTACCTTTTTTTTAGGTAAACTGTTCCATTTGTAGAATTTTGCTGAAGTTAGTGATCATTTCCTTGTAGTTGATGACCCCATATACAAAAATTGGGGGCGGACTTGGAATCTTGGTATTTTGATCTTCTGCTGTTTTAGTGCTCTCTTCTTTTTTTTCATTCAGACTGCTGAATCTGTTATTTATTAGTATTTCTTGATATTCTGAATTGTTTGTTTTTCTTTTTTTGTTGTGCGTCTCATAGTCTGCCATGGTTGTTTATTGTTACCATTACGGTAATCTTCATCACTTGTTGATGACATTTCTATAATAGCTTGATGTTTCTGGACCATGTGTATTTCCATACTTGGCTGACTCATCACAGTCTGCTGTGTATTCCTTGCATCTGTTGGTGAACTCATGTTTTGTTCCACGCTATCTGCGTTTTTCTTAACCATCTGTCATCTGGACTGATAAGAAATCCACTTTTGGTGGAATTCATTCAGTTCTTCGACATAGTAGTGGAAGTTCGTAAGTTCAGTTAGCAATAGCTCAAAATCAATCCGGGTTTTTATACACCCAGTATTGATCGCTGATTACTGATTACTCACTTTTTGCGTTGATATAAGAATATATTTCAGGAGCTGATGTGAATACGTCTTAACTACTCACCGACTCGCTGGCGACCGTGAGAAGAAAATATAAGAATAAAAACGTAAATAAATACAAAGAAGTGCATAGAAACATAAGCAAAAAGGTTCGAGAAGAAAAAGATCGATGGATACACAATAAATGTAAGGAAATAAAAGATCTGGATAAAAAACGATAGCTTCAACATGCACAAGAAATCAATGAAATGGCTGGCATAAGAACCCAGCAAACACGGCGATGCAAATGTAACTCTTTTGCGATGTACTGTTTACCTCCCCAAGCGCTCGCATTTGCATCCAAATGTCCGCCACATCAAGTACGCGTTTCGGAAAAATGAGTAGTTGAATATGCGATCGTGAAACTAGTCACAAATGATACTCCATTTCTTGTCGCATTTGTGACGCTCATGCGAGTTGATTTTGAGACCACTTTTCTTTATTTCCTTCCGACGTCGCATATTAATTTTGATGTGATACTAAAAGATATCTTCAAATAGGAAGCCATTTCTCATCGCATTTGAGACATATTTTGTTATACTCATTGCGTACATGAATATTATACCATTTTTATATATATATTCTTATGAAAATAGAGAGCTAAAATAATACAATAAATGTTGAAACAAAAAGTACCTAAGCTGAGGTAAAAAAAGAACGGGGTATCATAACATTCTTCGTATGATACTATAGAATCATACGATACTATCATCACTAGTATCATACCATTTTTGATGGGTAATTAATTCAATGATTGCAGGAGGATACTAAAAAAATTTATTCGAACGAAAAATAAAATAATTTGTAAAGTCAAGATAGAATACATTAGAATACAAAAAAGGGAAAAAACGAAACAGAAAAATAAACAATATAAGTGTGAGAATTAATTATGTAGTTGGGTTTTCAATCTACCTTTCCTTCCTCTGTCTGGCATGTCGAAACTATTCCTTCACATAGATTTCGAAGTTCTTCTCGGAAATTCCACTGTTCTTCCTCACCACATCTGAAAGGAATGAAAGTAAAGTTAAAATGATTCTTTTTTTATTAGCAATATCGTAATAAATTCGATTATTTGTGAAATAATTTTAGATTATAGGAGTGATGTACATTTCTCTCCTCCATCCTTCGATGAGTAATTAAGGAACAGTAATTTCAAACTTGAGCAAGTTTATCAATTTTGTTCAACTATTCAATTTATTAGTTCAACTTATTTCAATTGATGTGAAGATAAAGTAATAACGGCGATTACTGCGAACGATTACTACGTTCTCATAGGTGTCAAAATCATTGAAAAATTTGTGGACAACAAATTTACAAGTAATATTCGAATAACTGCAAAGGTTGTGTTTGACAGTATCGCGGCTACTCCTCGAATCAAATACTCACTGAATGAAATCTTCAAGACGGGACTTCCAGCTGTTTTGTAATTAGACCCTTGTCATGTCCGTGAACAAAGTTCAGCCGTTTCATCGGTGATGGTTCTTTTGAGACATCTCACCAACTCACCACGAAATCCTTGCTGCTGTTACCCCCAACGGCTTCATATTGTTTCTACTGAAAAAGTATATTTCGTATGAGGTTAGAAATTCAGTTTTTGAAATCATGAGATATGAAAATTCCGAATGAGATCGGATTTGAATGCAGTTTCACTAAAGAAATATGTAATTAGTTCAAATATAAGCTTTCCAAATATGGTGATATGAATTACTAAGAAATCTGTTCCTATATTTCATAATTTCTCAAAAATTAGACCAAAGGTACACTAGAAAAAGTAGTTTCTTTCAATTATTTTCACTCTCTAAATAACAAAACTTAAATTTCATTCGAATGCTGCAACTGTGTTATTGTGAATTTCGCAGAAAACATCACCAATTTTGCAAACCCTGTACAACACAAACTATTTCAGACACGTTAATTTAAACCCAAGATTTTGAAAAGTGCTGGGATTGCCTATTCTACGGATTTTTGAAATATTTCCAGAACCAAATGAAAAAAAAATGTTCAACTGCAAAAATCAAGACAAATCTCAGAACAAAACTTTTTTTTAGATCAAAAAGTTTCGCGCCATTATTATATGTAGCTAAAATGAAATATCAAAATATTTGATTTACAGCATGTTACTGCAACCCATAATACTTTCAGATTTATTTATAATTACATAGTTTCGAGGGGCTCATCTGAAAGAATAAATTAAATTACCATATGCAGGACATGAGATCTGTCGCACCGCTGATAAACGAACAATCAATCAACTTTCTTCGCTCGAATTCGCCGTATGAATTAACGCCTCTCAGTGCTTAATATTTACGAGAGTACTTATCTCTTTTTCTTGAACTGTATAATATTTCCCTCTACCAATTTTAACATATAGACAATAAGTGAATGTGTGGTGCTGTTCTGAAGCCTTCTACGTGGTTAGCTAACCCTGCAAGAGGACCAAGGCCCAGAATTATTCGAGGATATCCACCTGTTCAAGATAGGCACCTCAACCCCCAGCATCGCGTTTTCATTTATTTCAGGTCCTTCGAATTTTCAAGCTCTTCAAGCCCTAGTCGTGCCACAACAATAACTAAAAGAATTTACTTACCAATGAATACACTCAACTTGCAGAAAACGAAAAAATTTAAATATCGGATCAAACGAACAGCGAACTTCTCGAAGCGAACACTAGTCACAAAATGATGATGGATCATGGATCCAAAAGAAAAAACTCAAGTGTAAAAATTATTTTCGTTGAATTTGACTGACGCAAAACCACCCCCCTTATTCTCACCACTGCGAATTCCATAGTTCAAACCGGGTTCTCGAGAGAAAAATATCCCGGCCGAATGTAATTAGGGGCAATATAACCCAGATGCGTTAGTTTCTCTACAGTTAAAGATCGAAGAAATCCTCATATTATATTAATCAACACTCTTTGGCTATGAGTCACAATAGGAACGAATATTTGCATCGCTTGGGAATCACATTTGAGATATCTTTATTCATCGTCAAAATGTTGAAAATTTTTTTTCCACATTTCGTTAACAATGCGATATCACAAAATTAATAGGTGTTGGACGCATATGCGACATCACAATGAAAATTTTATTTCATGTTGAAAATGTAACTCCACAAAAATGTAAGGCAATGTAACGTGTTTGCTGGGAAAGAACACAACGATGAAAAATTCTCAAAAATGACGATGGAGGTATAATAACTGACATGAAGGAGAAATTGTTGAAATGGACGAATTATATCCGAAATCTATTCAAAGATAAAATGGGATGTACATGACAGAGAGATGTACTTTCATTGGATACTGGGCACCAATATTACGACAAGAGGTAATTCTTGCCATAAAGAATACAAAAGAGGGTAAAGCTGTTGGGCCACACTCTTAAGACAATTCTTAAAACCAGACCCGTCAGAATTTTTAAATCTCTTGAAAGCGAAATGAGTGCCACACAATTTGGTTTCAAACATGGTAGGGGCACAAGAAAGGTGCTGTTCAGCCTTAATGTGTTGGCCCAGAGATGCATGGACATGAATCAGGACATTTACTTGTGTTTCATGAACCTTGAGAGGGCCTTTGACAAAGTTCAACATGATAAAATTAAAGAAATACTGAAGAGGAAAAATATTGACATTCGGAATTTAGAAGTTTTTTCGATACTCATGGGGGGGAGGGTTAATTACCCCTATTACCCCCCCTCGTGAATCCGCCCTTGATAGACTACGGCCAATAAGCCCGGAATACTCTCTTTATGTCAGTACATCCGGTTGTGAAAGCCGGAAACTATTTATTTTTCAATAATGTTTGAAACAGTGATACACACTTTTTGTTTCATTGTTCAGTTGAGTTTATTTAAAGTCTTTGGTGCGTTTCAACGTTTCAAGCATCATATATCCAGATATGTTTCACGAATATAACAGTTTTCATAAAATGAAGAAATCTTATATAATCGAATATTCGATAGATGAAAAATATGAATTATGACTAGAGACCGGATTATTTACAATTACATATGTGTATATGCAATTGCATATGTGCATATGCATTTGCATATCTGAGACATCTTCAGGGGTATTAGCATATTTTAACTAAGATCCAGATATTATGCATATTATCGGTACATATTTTCTTCGCTGCATTCCAAAATGCGGTAAGAGTGATGATATCGCGAATCTGACCAAATTTAATAGTCATAAAATATGAGGTATATTGGGTTATATTAATTATGGTGACTCGAATTAGCGAAATCAATTTTTTCGCATTTCGAAAGGTCGTGTCAGTAGCCGCGCGCTTTTTTGTTTTTTTGGCAGTTACATCATGAAATGAAAGCGACGAAAGAAGATTAAACATTTGACACAATACTTCATTTTTAACGTATTTAAAAATATTTAAAAACACCATTTTAAAAATAATTAGAGATATACTGATTTTGAAATGAAAAGCTACTTGCCTTCTTTTTTGAATTTCTAAAGATCATTATCAAATTTTGCATTTTCTGCTAATTTTCAAGCATTTGTATTTCAAGCATTTTCCATGCATATTTATATGCATATAATGAGCTTTTCATGTTGCATCTAATCCGGTATCTTATTATTCATCACTTCGATGAGATTCATAATATTGAAACTGCTCATACCAAACATTTGGCCATTTTACAGAATATATATATTTCGTATGAGAAGCACAGTAAAAAAACAAACAAAATTACAATTAAACATCATCACAAGAACAAACACAATCAGGGAAGCGGTGAAAATTTTGTTGGTACCACCAGGGAGATATCTCATTGGGCATTCGTTCAATATGTGGTCCATGGTCTGTCTCGGCGCGCCACAGTCGCACTCCGCTGAGTCCACCATTCCCCACTTAGCCAAATCATCACGACACCTTCCATGACCCACCCTAAACCGATTCAGCCGACACCAGGTCCGTCGAGGTAGGCTCATGCCCTCAGGTTCACGACTTGGATCGATAGTATGTTCCAGATTTTTGACCCCCTGGTTGGCGGCTATGACCTCATTCCAAATGGAATGAGGTCATATCATAGACTCCCTCAATTTCTTCATCCATCCAGATGGGGCGGCTGGAGGGGGAGGGTTGAGGCTTCGCTGAATGGGTAGATTTTTTAGGGGGTTACTAACCTTCCGCCATTCTTTATCGGCAGCTGCCGTTCTCCGAAGTTGTGGAGGTGCAATATTGGCCAGTATTGGGAGCCACACAGTAGAAGTAGGTCTTACGGTACCAGTATTTATCCGCATTGACTCATTAAGCTGAACATCGATTTTATGTGTGTGGGAACTTCTGTACCATACTGGAGCGCATTACTCTGCGACGGAGAAGGTCATTGCCAGAGCTGTGCTTCTAAGAGTGTCCGCATTCGCCCTCCATGTTGTACCAGCAAGTTTCGAAATGATAATATTTCTGGATTTAATCTTCAGTGCGGTTTTCGCTAAGACAGAATAATAAGAATGAAAATTTCACAAAAAATATTTCGTTTGGTGAAAAGAGAATTTTCGTTTCCAGATTCCATAAAATGAAGAAAAGCTTCATGAACAATAAAGAGTATCCATATTCGTGGTGTTGGTTAATACTGAATGCGAGGAAGGAAAGAAGTAAATTTCTACCACAAAATCCTGTTTAAACTTTCTTTAATTGTGACCGGTTTCCTGATCGAACGGGATCACATCTTCAGACAATGAGCAGGGTGAAAACGACAAAGTATTAGTACAGAATAACACATTAGTACAGAACAAATCGTATATAAAATAACGTAGAGACATGTGTTAACTTACATTGTTTATTTGATAATGACAAGAAATATTAAATAATATAAAAGTCAGTACAGCACAAGCAATAGTCACTTTGTATGAAATTAAAAATTAAATTATATAACAATACAATTATACTAAAATATAACAATTCAATGTTTTTTCAATTGGTAATACATACATAAAGTAGGTTCTTCTTCTTATTCTTCATGTGCCGTCTCGTCAAGGTCTAAATCATGACATTCTATACTCTTCAGAGGAACCGTCTGTTTTGTCTGACCGCCAATATCAATGATTTGGTTACAATTCAGGAGACACATTCCAGTAAGGAGGAACAACTACGAAACAGGTTCAGCCAGCATACCTAGATACATTGTGGGAAAATATCCCAAGTCAGCCTATGCAGAGACATATAGATTTTTTAATGGAATGTTTGATATGATATATTTACGGACTGAACGTCATTTCTTTGAGGTCCACTTCTTTTATCGCTGGACATCGTTTGTGTTATCTGATGGGTGACTTGAGTAACTCATTAAGTACCACTGCCGGTTCTGAACTAGTATAAAAGAACAGAATTGAAACGGGGGGTTAGCAACTCCTCTTTCATTACACAAATAACTGCTGAAAATTTCGATCAAATGCTTCGAAATAACGATGCAAATAGAAGACGACGACTAGAACGAAAGAGGACGATGAGATGGGCTACATGGAATGCTCAAGGAATAAGAACTAAAGATGAAGTTTTTCAAGAACTGAAACGACAGAGAATAGACATATGTGTTCTAACAGAAACAAAGAAGAAAGGTAAAGGAAATGAGGTGAAGGATGACTATATTCATTTTTATAGTGGTGTAGATAAAAGCGAAAGAGCCAAGAGAGGGGTATCTATTGCCATACACAAAAAATTCAAGAAAATAATCAAAAGCTGGGAAGAGATAGATGAACAGATTATCACTATGCAAATAGAAAAATATGGAGAAGAAATAGTTATAATAGGAATATACGCGCCCAGTGATGATGCTGAAGTGAAAGTAAAAGATGAGTTTTTCAACAAACTTAGAGATGTCTTAATCAATATCAAACCTTCTAGAGAAATTTGTCTTTGTGGCGATTTTAATGCAAGAGTGGGTAAAGCACAAAGTGGAGCAGTTATAGGGAGACATGGAGAAGAACGAGTAAACAATAACGGGGATCGACTTATTGAGTTGTGTCAGAGCTTAGATCTGAAAATAATGAATGGTTTTTTTCAGCACAAGAACATTCATAAATTTATTTGGGAACAACCTACAAGGAACTTACGATCTGTAATTGATTATTTCATCCAACCACAAAATACAAGACTCCGAACAAAAGACGTAAGGGTATATCGAGTAGCTGAATGTGGGTCAGACCATTATTTATTGGTAGCAACAATAACCTTTAATTATAGAAGAAGGCAGATCCTAGGAATTAATGAAGAACAAGGTCCAATTATCAGAAAATATAATCTGGAAAGTTTAAAACAAGAATGAGTACAATATCTTTACAAAATAAGGTTAACATCCAAACTTGTCTGCACAAATGAAAGAGGAACAACTCAGGAAGAATATCAAGACTTGAAAGAATGTATTCACCAAGCCGCCAGAGAAGCTTTAGGATTTAATGAAGAGAATGAACAAAGGAATCCGGAATGGTGGTCGAAAGAAACAGAAGAGATAGTTAACAGAAAGAAAAGAGCGTATTACAAATGGTTGAATACAAAAGATCCACAAGATCGGGACATTTATGTACGTCTGAATAGAGAAGCAAAAAAAACAGTCGCTAAGAAAAAAAATGAAATGTGGAAAAAAAAATGTGAAGAGGTCGAAAGAAATTTAGGAGGATCAAGAGTGTCGCAGGCTTGGAAATTCATAAGAAATTTGAGGAAAGATAGAAAAGATAATGGAAAAATAAACCTTATTCCAAATGAAAAATGGGAAGAACATTATAGATTATTACTAACAGAAAATAGGATGAACTTCCTGGGAGATTTGGAGGACATCAATGTGATGGATTCCAAGATACGTGAAATAAGTAAAGAAGAGCTAAGGAAGGAATTAAAAGGGATGAAGAACGGAAAAGCTTCAGGCTCAGGAGATATTCCTATTGAACTGGTCAAATACGGACCAGATGATCTATTGGATGCTTTAAAACATTTATTCAATAGATGTTTGATTGAAGGCCAAAATATTCCTTCAGATTGGAACCTAGCCCATATAAGTTCAATTTTTAAAAAAGGAGATAGGAGAATGTGCGGAAATTACAGAGGAATAAGTGTGACCAGCTCTATAGGAAGATTATACGGTCGTATATTGAAGAAAAGGTTTGAGGAGGAATATAATGATATGGAAGAACAAGGTGGGTTTCGAGCAGGAAGATCTTGTATGGACAATATTTTTACTCTCCAACAGATAATAGAAAAAAGAACAGCCAGAAATTTAGCAACTCATTTAGTGTTCATTGATCTCGAGAAGGCCTATGATACAATACCCTTAAAACTTTTATTTGATATTTAAAAAAAAAATTGAAATGAATAAACACCTCACAAGAGCGCTGTATAACATTTATAAAGATCCCCAAAGTATGGTGAAGACAGGAAATACTTTCTCAAATATGTATATTCACGGTTACGAAGGGTTTGAAACAAGGATGCTGTCTTTCACCTACTCTATTCAAGATATATATCCAGGAGGCTCTTCATAATTGGCGTGAAAAATGCTCAGGAATGGGAATCGAAATCAATGATCACTATCTGGCCACCCTATTTTTTCAGACGATCAAG
Organism: Hippodamia convergens; assembly: GCA_038502775.1. Taxonomy (NCBI): domain Eukaryota; kingdom Metazoa; phylum Arthropoda; class Insecta; order Coleoptera; family Coccinellidae; genus Hippodamia; species Hippodamia convergens. The sequence continues at coordinate 59,852,612 of CM076607.1, read as the reverse complement.
TAATAGTTGCATGTTGTGAAGAAGATGCAGATTACATGCTCAGAAAACTTAAGGATGAGTATGAAAAGTGGGGAATGAAGATGAATATGACGAAAACTCAATACATGAAGATTGGTGAGGAGGATGAAGACCCGGATTTGGAAATAAGAATGTTAAATGAATGTGAACAACATAAATACCTTGGCAGTATAATTTCAAACGAAGGAACAACAAAGAGGGATATTAAACACAAAATTCAACAAGGTCAGAAAAGTGTTAAGATACTGAATTCACTTCTTTGGTCTAATCAAATCTCTTTAAAGAACAAATTAACCTTGTACAAATCCATAGTAGAACCTATTCTAACTTATGGTTCGGAGTGTTGGCAAATGACCAAGAAAATAAAAGAAAACATAGATACCATTGAAATGGATTATTTGAGGAGGTCATGTCGAATATCCAGAATTGAACATATAACGAATGATGAAATAAGACGAAGGACAAATAGAATACTAAGAACATCCGAAAGAATAGAAACCCGACAGTTGATATGGTATGGTCACGTGCAACGAATGGATGATAATAGATGGCCGAAACGAGCATTCCAGTACAATATAAATAGAAAACAAAAACGAGGAAGACCTGCTACAACTTGGTTGAAGAATGTTTTTGAAATTATGAGGGATAGAGCAATTCATGAGGATGATTGGAGAAATCGACAAGTATGGAGATCGAAATGCGAGATGCGGCAGAAGCTGTAGGATCCTCGCTTATATATATATATATATATATATATATATATATATATATGTTTGATATGATATTATTATTAATTATTAATAAATAAATAAATATACTTTTCAAATATATTCACAAAATATGTTAATTGTAAATATTCAGAGTAGGTATATTGACTAGTTTCCATGAAAACAAGAACTGTCAATGCAATAAAGGGTTCAAGATGGTGACAAGTGAAGACGGGCTCGATGAAGATAGAAAGAAAGTTAATCATAAATGGGCCCATTTGTGGAAGAAAAGTGGTCGACAAAGTTCAGTGTAGAATATGCCTTGAGAGTTTTCATCTATCCTGTCTGGGTCTGGTTGCAAACCGTAAAAATACGATATGTTTACATCTACAAGTCGAAAAGATACCAAAAGAACCGTCAACCGTCTGAGGAAATTATTTGAAGAATTTCAAGAAAATAATCGACCATTACGAGAAAATAATAAAATAGCAGTGCGAAAGTAGCATCTGCTGCGATCGGTCGTGCCATACGCCGCTCCGCATACGGTTGTGTTATTATTACGCAAGTTTTTTCTTCAATTATGACTATTTCAAGCGAAAGTGAATATTCCGAAATGGAAATTGAGGACGACGGTGTTTGGAGAAAAGTCCGCCACAAACGAAAAAGAGGTCGTGACCCCAACTCTCCAACTCTTTTGAACCCCAGGAAGAAATCGAACCAAATTCCCAATGAGAGTCCACAGTCATCGATAATGTCGCCTCCGATTCGGTACGGTCCACATGTGGAAAATCCAAAAAATTATCAATCAGCTGTAGGGAATTCCAAAGATAACTAACAAGAAATACCCTCACATACACTACTCAACAGAAACGAGAATAACGGATTCGCAACATCACGTTTCAAAAATAAATATTCCGCTAAAATGAGAGAAATCAACCAGAAACACTACAAACATTTATTCTACATCCAAGCTCAAACAAACCTACTAAGAAAAGAACTCTCCGATATCTGGGAGGAAGTACACCCCAACACCGATGATGTGATTTTAACAACTAAACAAGGATTCCTTCTCAAAAGTAACCAGGACAAATCCACCATAACAAAGACACTTAAGAGCCTGATTGAGAAAAACAAAATCAAAAACTACCAAGAAACTAAACCATCACAAACTACCTCCAACTCTAATCCATCTGACCAAAGACCGTCATATAGTCTAGTGATTGGTTCCGTAGAAAACGAAATCTCAGAAAATGAAGTAAGTGTACACCTTAGAAGCTTGCAAATAGAACATCGCTACTGCAAACGCATAATAGCCAGAGCTACAAACAAGCCCACTATGATGATTAGAATCATAACTTCTTGCCTGATTTCGTCGGAGAGGTTACTGAATGAAGGAATTTTTTATAAACATCGGTATTATCCAGTATATCCTAGCAACCCTCCTGCTCCGATTCCACAACCATGCTCCAGATGCCAATCATTCACGCACACTCGAGACAACTGCATATCCATTATAAAATGCACGAAATGTGAGGGTTCCCACCACTTCAGTAAATGCAACAGCCAACTACCGCCAAAGTGTGCATCGTGTGGTTCCGAAGATCATGCTGCTTGGTCTCTGAAATGCCCTCGCAGACCCACTAAACCAATCGAAGGTATACCTAACAGCCAAATAAAGCCGCTCAACAAGAAATCCAGGGAGGTGGATTCCGAATTGAAGCGAAACTCAAAAATACATTCCCCTGTGACTATTCACGATTTAATCATCGACACATATATCTACAAATAAAACAAAATCAACAACAATAACAGAGACGAGCTTATTGCAAAGCTGAGAAAACGATTTATCGCTCAATATTCGATTGATACAGTGGCCCATTTTTCCGGAAACAGACTTTACCTGCTCATGTTCGACTTAGAAAGTCCCTCGACCCCCTCCGCCACACAACCCATCCAAGGAAGCAATAACGCGCAAATTCATGTCGACTCTTAAGATATTGTATGCCAACCTTAATAACTACACCTCAAGGAAACAACTAATTAACAACACCATAGAGAGACATAACATAAACTGTGCATTATTTGTCGAAACGAAAACAAACAATAATAGTAATACCCAATATAGAAACTGAAACATAATCAAACGTGACGGAAATATTGTGAACAAAAACACACGAGGTGGAAGCCTAATTCAAGTGCATCCCAGTTTGAAAACAAGAAAGGAGAATCCCCCCAAAATGAACAATCCTTTGAATGAAACCTCACATTTCTCCATTCCTTTCCAGCAAGACAGACTTCACATTTTACTGGTATACATTCATCTCAATTCGCCAATCGAACCAGGAATCTTTAGAAAAGCATGTTTGTACAAGTACTCCATTATAATCGGTGATTTTAATGTCAACCGCAAAAAAAGCAATCAGCTTCAAGAATTCTTAAGTAACGCACCCTTTGAAATGGCCACAACACCTCCAACATTCAGAATGGCGAACAACCCCGATTCCACTCCAGACCGTGTACTATATTCATCCAACATCAAAAACAATATATAATCTCGATAGAAACACACCCTGATCTTGGAACGGAACATGACGCAATTCAAATAGTTCTGGATTTGCACAACCTCATCACCGATATCGAGCCACTTAAGAAGGATGTGAAGAAATGCAACATGTATATTGTCAATGAAAAACTTGAGACCTACTTGGGTGAAGTTGCTGAAGAGCCAATCACAGAAGAAAAAGTAGCCCAGTTCAACTCAACACTTTCAAAGCTAGTAACAGAAAACAGTCCAATAATAAAAACAAAGTATTACGTCTACGAACTTCCACCATACATCATCAAAATGATAAAAATGAAAAGAAAAATGCACAGAGATTATCTACAGAATCCTAGCAGAGAAAAGAAGACAGAGCTGAACCACTACAATAAACATATACAATTACTTATTCGGCAATACAAAGAACACAAATGGATAACAACCTGTAATGAAATCAATGAAAGCAAGGGCAAAAATTACTGGCAACAAATAAGAAAATTAACAAACTATAAAGAGTCATCGTCTGGAAAACACTTAAAACACTTAAAAAAGAACAACAATATCTACTCAACAGATCAAGAAAGAGCGGACATTTTTGCGGAGTATTTTGTACAAATCTTCAAAGAAACTAACTCACCCCAATACTGCCAGCAAAAATATGACAAAGTGAACTCGTGGTACGAAGAATATTTTCGAAGAAAACGACCAATACGCAATTTCCACATAGAAGAAGAACTATATTTTGAATTGCTATATAAAGGAAAAAGCACCGCACCCGGACATGACAATATTACAAAAGAATTGCTACGAAAACTTAATGAAAAAATTCATAAATACTTAATTAAAATTTTTGAATACTGCATTTGCCACCACTACTTCCCTCCAGAATGGAAACATGGCATAATCGTCACTATAGCCAAACCCAACACAGACCAGCATCTAGTAGAAAACTACAGACCAATTACGCTTCTTTCTTCACTGGGAAAACAATTTGAACAAATAATAAAGCGTTCACTTCAAGAAGAGATTGGGCTGAAAATTCCGAATTACCAATTTGGGTAGAAGAAAGCAATTCCACCATCCATCCAGTGACGATTATATCATCTAACGTTCAAACAAATAAACTGATAGGAAATCACAGTGCTGCTATATTTCTAGACATCAGACAGGCTTTTGATAGCATCTGGCACAAAGGGCTGCTTTACAAATTAAATGAGTTGGGATGTCCTGAACATCTTATTTGGATAATAAGAAACTACCTGATGGGCCGTACTGTACAAATTCGCGTAAACAACTACTTGTCTTCCATTTTCTCAAGCGAGCAAGGAGTACCACAAGGATCCCCCCTGTCGACTCTGCTCAGCAAGGTGTACTGTTACGATATTTATAATGAAGATACTTCCCACTTCAATAGAAACCTAAATGTATTGCAGTTTGCGGATGATACAGCCCTTATTTCACACAACAAGTCGTTGGTGAACACTATTAACTGTCTACAGCAACTATTGGACAGCACAGTGACGTGGTTCAATACTTGGAGATTAGAAATAAACCCAGAGAAGTCGCAATTCATAATCTTCAATCACAAGATTACACCGAACTCTCCAAAATTGAAGATAAGAAGAAAGAATATCGTCTCACAAAACTGCATAAAATATTTAGGTGTAAATCTAGACCACAAATTGAGCTTCAGAACAAATGCTCTCAACAACAAGCAAAAATGCATCACCAGAAGCAAGCATTTCCGCAGTCTGACCTTTAAAAACTCAGGAATCAGCATAAAAACAGCTGCACATATCTATAAGTCTATATGTCGGCCACTTTTGGAATACTGCCACCCAATATACCTGTCATCAAATAAAACCACCAAGAAAATTCTCCAGACCGCAGAAACCACCTCTCTCAGAGCCATCACCAAAATGCGACATCCAATGAATGAACTCTTCAACCCCTCCAACAAACTTCTGTACGAAAAAACAAATATCAAACCGATCGAACAACGCCTCAACGATCTGTCGACAAAATTTTCGCAGAAAGAAGAGAATATACAAATCTTGAGAGAATTTTGCACTAACAGGACCGAGAATACAAGTCCACACAGAAAATATCCTCTGAATACCATATTATGGGAAATTATTCAAACTCTACAAAAATAGATTCAAAGTTACTAATGTTTTTTTTTTTGTAAAATATTGTTGCTCACTTATTTGTCAAATAATTTTTTAAATTATCAATAATATCTCTTTTGTAACCAGGCTGAAGGACCTCGGTCGATGGCCTTTTGGATCTTTTTCCAATAAAGAAGGTTTATTATTATTATTTTAATAAAATATTGAACAAAAAGATTGGTTCCTTGAAGTAGAAATGTGATAAAAAATTGTGAAATCTGGCTGTACAAATAAATAGAAACACAACTGTGCCGATACAAAGTAAGCATACAGAAAACTAGTCATCTGAACTACGTATATGGAAAGCGATGCCGACCGCCCCAAAGTCAAGGCAATGTCAACGTAATTGACAAGAATACCCTCAAATCAGCGCCAGCGTTTGCCAAAAAACAAACAAACATTCTGAAACTGGACAAAAACAGAAGGGATGAAACAGAACGTATGGACGAACTATGGATAAAAGTAGTTTCGAGACAAATAAAAACGATTGGCACAGCGGAAATGAAAAATGAGATGAATACTGCATTCCAAAGCAGAAATGATGGAAACAAAAAAAAGTGGCTTTTTCTCTCCAGAATCTAAACTGAAGTAACTAAAGATTATATGTAAAAGAAAAATTGGAACTATCTGAGCAAGAAACTCTAATATTAAAAAAACTCACACATTCCATCAAATGAAAGATAATGAATGCTTCCAAACTGGTCCTGATATCAGACATAAAGACCGAGTTTATGAGTGCACTATCTGGCCAGCAGGAGTTGCGTTCTGAAGGTTCAAATTCAACCATGACAATGAACAAACAAATAACTCATTTGCAAGTACAAATTTTCAACAGGAATTGATCTTGCCCCAACCAAATCCGTAAGAACAAATATCAAACTACTAAATCTAAATGTACACTGTCTGCGAAATAAACTGAACATTTTCAATATAACACTGAATGAAATATGTTCTTACATTTAATGTTTAACTGAACATTGGTTTAGCGATCAAAAAATCTGATTTTCCCAAATATTTGAGAAAATAACTATATAATTATGTATCAATTCTGCAGAACCAAATATAAGAATGATGACTCTTTTATACAAGTGAAGATAGCTAACATCACAAAAAAATTGAGAATTTTAATGAACATGAGGAAGAAATTACATCAGAAATATCAGTGGTAGAAATTTCCCGAATAAAACTACTGTTATTCTGTGACAATAAATCCCAAAAGGCACAGTTTTTGGATAATTTTTTTTTTATTTTGGAAATAACAAATACAACACAGATGAATATATATATATATATATATATATATATATATATATATATATATATATTAGACTGATTCAAAAAAATCGACTTCTTTTGTTTTCACGAAACCCCCCCCTAATTATCTTCAGGGTATCGAAAAAAGACCTCGGTGAAAATATCATCTCCAAATAATAACGTTTAGAGGTCGCTCATCAATTATTTCTGTTTTGCCTACTAATAGCAGGGGAAAAATTTCTTTTTTCAATAAAAAATTCCTAGAACACAAACCAATTGGCGGATTTCTTTGTAAGATACATTTTCGTGTAGGCAATCAGATACACTACAAATATGTCCTCTACGATATTTCCATAAAATGGCCTCATCTAAAGTTATTCGATTCGATGCTAATATTGAGGTATTTTTGAAGAAAAAAATTATTCAAAAAAATCGACTTTAGTTGTTTTCACGCAACCCGCCTTCTAATCATCTTCAGGGCATCGACAAAAAGCGTCTGTGAAAATATTAGCTTTGAATATTAATATTCAGAGGTCGCTCATCGATGGTTTCTATTTTCGCTGCTGATGGCAGGAAAAAAAATTCTTTTTTCAATTAAAAATTTTTTGTTCACGATCCAATAGATGGATTCCACTGTATGATACATTTTGGTGTAGAGAACTAGATACTCTACGAAAATGTTCCATACGATATCTCGATAAAATAACCCGTTCAAAAGGTATTTGAACTTTTTTTCCAAAATACCTCAATATAAGGTATTAATATAGGGGTATTTTTGAAGAAAAAGTTCGAATAACTTTTGAACGAGCGGTTTTATCGGAATATCGTATAAGACATTTTCGTAGAGCACCTAGTTCCCTTCACGATAATGTATTACACAGTGGAATCCGTAAATTGGTTCGTGAAGAGAAAATTTTTTATTGAAAAAAGAAAATATTTTCCTGCTACCAACAGCGGAAATAGAAATCATCGCTGAGCGACCTCTAAATATCAATATTCAAAGCTAATATCTTTACAGACGCCTTTTTTCGATACCCTGAAGATAATTAGAAATAGAGTTTCGTGAAAACAAACAGAATCGATTTTTTTGAATAATTTTTTTCTTCAAAAATACCTCAATATTAGCATCGAAACGAATAACTTTTGAAGCGGCCATTTTATTGAAATATCGTAAGGGACATATTTGTAGAGTATCTGATTGTCTATACGAAAATGTACCACACAATGAAATCCGTCTATTGGTTTCTGCTCTAGGAATTTTTTATTGAAAAAAGAAATTTTTTCCCTGCTATTAGTAGGGAAAATAGAAATAATTGATGAGCGACCTCTAAATATTACTATTTGAAGCTGATATTTTCATAGAGGTCTCTTTTCGATACCCTGAAGATAATTAGGGGGGGGTTTCGTGAAAACAAAAAAAGTCGATTATTTTGAATCAGTCTAATATATATATATATATCTACGGTACATTTTGGCATCCTCTCATGTTAAAATCGCGGTAAGAGTGGCATCCGCGGTAATGTGGCATCCGATATACGGATCAACTGAAAATCACACAGAACGGTTCAGCATGGCATCCTCTATACACTACGATGATAATTGGCTGGACGCCAAATTTGACCATTTCTGAACGTCCTGTATGTCAGAGGTTCTGCGCGATCGAGTTTGGTGGCGCTGTCGTCACACTCGTGTATATTATATTCACGGATATGTATATTCTCGGTTTTACATTTAGCGGCTGAAGTGGCATCCGGAGCAAGCGGCATCACTGGTCTGTCGTTCACGGGACGAGTTTTATGGCTTTATAGAAGTTTTTTGCATCGTAAAGAAATGAACATAACATTGCAGCTGGCGATAGAAGATATTTTGCCGGGATCTTGTTATGGTGCTCGGAATTTAAGATTGAACTATTTCTGCTTCTGCATTTGTGCAAGAATAATCATGATGATAATTATTAGAAAAATTCATCCTGAAATATATTCATTGAAACGATGAATTAAAATATTTGAATCGTCAGATTATATTCTTCACGAATTATTATGGGAAAAATATTGAAAGGCCAGTCGACTTGAATTATGTGAACATTAGATAAATGGAGACTAAGTTTGGTTAAATACGATTCAAAATGAGGGCAAAATTCTAATTTTTTTCTAGTATATATCCGAAACGGTGAAAATTTCCACCTGTGCTTTATTAGATAATGATATTTCAGGCTAATAACCATTATCTCCTGTTCGATGGAACAGGTAGTGAAATAAATATCATTTATGATTTCAAATATGAATTTATACCATCCAGGATGATTTACCGAGATGGTCTATCAGACGTTTGAGAAAACTTTAATTTTATTCTGAGTACTCTCCAACTTCTGGTATAGGTACTCATGGTTCCAGGACATTTTTGCAGAAAAAGTTTATTTCGTAAAAATCTTTTCCATTTTCGATGATGCCGATAGGTTGAATTGTAGGACTAGGACTATTCGCAGATTTTACTAAAAATGTACAGAGTTTTGTTGTAATACACACCCCTATAAGATCATTTGTCCTTTTTGTGAAAAAGTGACTTTGTTCATAAGGGAGTGTCTAGATGTTAAGAGGGTTGACGAATGAGAGCGGCTTCATTGTCAACCTAACAACAAAATTTAGACTCTCTCCACTTCGAAGAGAGGGTGGGTCCGGCCTTCTGCAGAATCGAGAAGGTCTTGGTGTTATTTTTCTTTTTAGAGAGAATTCTGAGTATTAGGAATAATTAAAACCACTGAAATAACATAACAAAGATATCTATTTTCCCCAAAATACCTACAAAAATTTACTGAAGTTTCAATTTAATTCCTATGTCTGCACCTCAGACTATATAAGTAAAATTTTCAAAAAAAACTATAAGTTTTCCTATACTCTAAAGTACTTAATTACCCAGATTTCAACATAACATATTACTAAGAAATTACACAGTGAGCTGATAGGAGATGCCAGATGGCAAGACTTTTGGACTATTCTCATCAAATAAAATTAGAAAATTCTGACCTTTTTATCTCCCGCGCTGGTATGAAATCCAAGTTTCCTGAAATAAATCACTCCCGGTCCGATTCACTTCCGTTTTCGCAAAACTTTAACCTAACTACCCCGACTCGAATATCCTAACTGAATAAAAACGTAAAATTCCCCTTTTTACAAACAACTACTACTTCGGTCTCCCTTTCTCGAAGCTACCTAGTTCCGTCAACTAAGAAATAAACCTGTACCTTATTCCCTTAACGTACCTACTCAAACCGTTTCACCCTTCGAAACGACCTAATATTTCTAAAGTACCGAAATTTGAACTTCCCCAGGTCTACTGACTTCTCCCCTTGGAAACTAATGTGCTTCTACCTCTGGTGGGTGGTTCCCCCTCACCTAACATTTTTGAGTAACACCAATCAGGTATCAAAAATTTTCTCTCCTCTAAATTAGGCGTGTCTTGGCAATAACTAGATACTCAATTTTGCAATTCAGCAAAGATTTTTCCTTCTCACGAATTTTCTGCTGAGATCCCAAAGTGGAGCCCAGTTCGTACGGATATTTACAATAACTGATAAAAGGTCTGGTGAATATTTCTTTTCACTGAGTCCGAAAAGGAAATTATTCGTTTATCTCCAGACGTCTAAGTCATTGAGGATCGAATAACAGCTCTCTGATAATCCCGTGAGCAACATTCATTTTCAACCATGTGAAACGAAAGTTCAATAATTCCCATGGTTTACCACAATACACCCTCCTAAAAAAAAGTTTTGGCATCGGTTGCCATAACTTTTCCCTTATAAAAGTTCGCAAGAGTCCAATAGTCCGTTGTCTCTCATTCACATTCCTATCAATGCTCGACCAAAAATCAAAAATAATACCTAAAGTAAAATAACACTTAAGGTTCATTATGTAAACGAAACATTCTCGAATGGTTTACGTAAATACGAAATTCAAGAGCCTACATAACTAACTCAACTAGTCTAAAACATTATAAACCTAATCTAAACATCAACTCATCGGCTTCAAAACAAATGTATGTTGGGTTCATTCATGAAGTTCCAAAAAAAACTGATCATCACTCCTCCTACATGGAGTCTTTTACTGTTCACTGATTGATTTTCAAAAATCACTCGCGAAATCACTACATGGTGTCTCGCCCCAGCTTTAGATCTCCATTACAAAGATAAGCTTCTTTTTCGGGAACTGACCTTCGCTTCGGGATATAAACCCTTTGAAATACGTGCCGATGTCGAACTCTTCTATCGCAATTAGCACGCGCACTTGATAACATCGCAAGGTAGTGTTTATTTACCAAACGTCCTTATGGTATCGCTGATACCGACTTCGCACCAGGTTCGTGACCTATGACACTGTTTACGTTTCACTATTTTGGTACGACTGTGAAACTTGAGTACGCAAATTCGAATACACATAGGCGTACGGTGTTTTCTGGTACTCTGGTAATTTCCTGTTTCTTCTCCAATGCTCCCCTAGTTGGTCTGATGTCAATTCATTTGCCCCAATGCTGAAGTATTTCACTGTCAACTAGGGTGATTCCGTAGCTCTACATCTAGTGAAGGTTTTTCCCATATAGTATTGCACCTTGTCCATATTTCACCATTCTAAGCATGGTACAAAATCCATTGATCAACTCATTGACGAATAAATCATTTCCATAACCATATCCACGCAGCTGAGTGATACTCAATGCTCCTACTTGCGATTGGTTTTTCCCATCTTAGCCTTCGAGAAGAAGTTCGTAGACCGACATTTCCCTGCTTCCAAGTCCATATATTTAGTCAACTACACCCCCGGTTTTAATTAAGTTACTTTCACTATTCAGATCAAGTCTTCCCAATTCATCTCGTCCATTGTAAAACTTTTCGTCACTCGTTCACTTTTATAAGGTCTCTCTCTCGTGTACGAAATTTCGCGACATAACGTATGAATACCACGATCACATCATTGTTTTTAAGTTCAAAATCATATGCTAGTAGCGCTTCGACACTTATGTATCTCATTTAGTTTATCCCATCAGCTAGAATCAGACCCATCTCCATACTTCTGAAATTCTGGCATCCATCTTCTATCTTTGAACTAATCAAACAATAACGAAACTATCAACTAATGTACAATAACCATAATCAGGTAAATTGAACAAGACAAAAAAAATTAAAATTATAAAAGCAATACATTCTTACTTCTATACCATCAACTTATAATTACTGTTTCTCAACAACATTGAATAATTCATTCCATATTCAAAACCCTACTGTATTCACAGAAGTAAATTTGCAGTACTTATCATCCTCATTCTCATACCAAAGAAAAAACTAATAAAATCTCTCACAAGTGTGCGACCACGCCACTGGTGAAAAGTAACCTTGTGCTCGCCATTAGAAAAGCTATACACAATCATCGTCTGCTATCTCTAGCGACCACAATGCTTCTCTCTTTCAACTATCATTCAAAATTGAATTTTTGCCTGACCAAAAAAAAATACAAAATTACTAGGCATGTCCATTTCCCGAACAGCGACTCTCCGCGTCAGTGAGTCCCTGGAATCTACGAAACGGGCAGGAAGTCGATTCAATTCTCCTGAGGGACTCGTCTAAAGACTCATCCCCTCGTACCCAAAACGTAGAGCGCAAATGCTTTCAAAATTTCGATAGTGAAACTAAATTGACAGATGCTTAAACGAACCCCTAAAGAAAAAAACAGGAATGAAGAAACCCTTAACCGATGTGTGTTCGTTACCCAGAACAGGGACCCTTTTCAGGTGGTGGCTCTCCGGGTCAGGAAGCCCCTGGAATCTACGAAACGGGCAGGAAGTCGATTCAATTCTCCTGAGGGACTCATCTAAGGACTCATCCCCTCGTACCCAAGCTTTTACCTTTAATTTACGAGTATCCCCGTCGTTCTGGTAGACGCCATGATCTACCAGATCGACGTTGAGGAATGTTCCATACTAATCCTTCATTCTCTTGGTCTTGTTTTCCCACATTAAATCCACCAGTTTCCCAATTTTTGTCTCCCAAGGCTATTTTTCTGATCATTGGAAACCTTTCTCTCTCGTCCTCCTTTTCGCAAGCCACGGCTCTGGCTATCTTGTGGTTTTTCTGTAGTCTCACTTCCCTGTTTGATAAATTAATTGTTCGAATCCATAGCGTTTCCGTATTTGACAACAAACAATTTTCAACATGAATTTGGCCTATCCCTACTTCCAATGGTTCACAGACTATATTTTCCCCTTGAATTTTCTTCTTCAACCTTGCTTCTAGTATCGCTTCCGATCGTGCAGGGATAGTAACCCCTGTTGTCAGTATGAGATCTGTTTCCCACCGATTGTCCTCCTCTTCAAAAACGACAGTTTCGTTTTTATACTCCCTGTCTCCTTGACTCCTTTCCGGGATCATCTCCTGTTGTAAAGATGTCCTATTTGTCCTTGACAAATCACTACCTCCTTTCTGCATTTTCGCAGTAGTTTTCCAATTCCCTGAGGCTTCATCCCCCCATTCATCGATTCTGCTCCTTACTTTTCCAGATTCTTTGGTCTCTTTTACCTTTTCCCAATTCTCAGTATGGACGCTGGTGTCCTTCAGTGTCTTAGTCCCTGAGCTCCCTTCAATGAGCTCCCGGTTCTCCCGAACCCCGCAATTCCGATCCTCCGTTCTTATTGTAGGTGGCTCCTCCAAGTATTCTATGTCCGAAAATTGAAATCTTCTTCCCCACATAGTTACCGACGGCTGTTCCCCATAATCTATAATTGCTTCATTAGCCCTGAGGAAATCCCTTCCTAATATAACCTCTACGTTTCCTAACGTAGCATCATCGCACAGGATGGCTGACCAATTTGCTCCTAATTTTCCCTCTACCGGCCCCACCAAAATTGTGGACGTACCCCAGGTACGTAACCTATGACCGGATACGCTTGTAAGCTGGCAGTTGAGTTCCTTCTCGTTGATCTCTTCTTTCGAGATCAACCCCTTCCTAATAAGGGTAACTGCCGCTCCAGTTTCTATCAGACAGGATCCTATCCTTCCGTTGATTTTCAATTTAATAATATGGGGTACATCTGTCGCTCCTATGGAGTTGATTTCTGGAACTACCATGACTGGAAGTTCCTTCGGGGGTTTTGCTTTTTCTTCTCCCCCCGGTGATCCAAAAATATTCTGCCTCTCTAGTTGTTCCTGGCCTCCGCCTTGGCAGAAAGGGTTTGGCCTTGGAAGTTCAAATTTTTCCATTCTGAAAACCGGAATAGAACGCGATGCTTCTGGAATCGCCCCTGTAACTAGGTTCGTACCCGATGCATTCTGCTCTTTCCTGTGATAAATATTTGCTTGGTTTGTACTTTCAGCCGTCCAAGTTCTCGCATTTATTTTTGAGTCGTTTTTTAAGACTCCTTGACCGTGTGAATTCTGGGGACATTCCTTGGCTCAATGTCCCCCTTCTCCACAAGTGTGGCATGCACCTCGCATTCCCTGTCTTGGATTTTGTCGTTTCCAACATTCTTTGGCAAAGTGGCCCCCCTGGCCACACGAAAAACACCTTGATACAGTGTTTTGTCCCGTATTCCTTCTGCTCTGCCGGACAATCCTACATTCCTTAGCGGAGTGTCCCCGTCTATCGCACAGTTGACAGGTCTGCTCAGTCTCAACTGTCGATATCCGCATATTCATCATCCTCCCTTGCAGCATTCTCATATTCATTACCTGCAATTTCACCAGTTCTTCTGCTTTTTCTAGATCCAGATTTTCTTCCTTCAATAAAAGTATTCCTGTTTCTCTTAAAATCTCCTTCCTGAGTCCTATTTTAAATTGTTTAGGATCAGGTCCCGATTTTTTTTTTCTGATACCAGCTTCCTCCTCCTGGGTGGCTCCAGAAAGATCTTCATTCAATAAACTCGCTCCTAAAGTACGTAGTCGCGTGCAGAACGAAGAAACACTCTCGTCCTGCTTTTGAAAACAACGTCTCAAATCCCACTGAAATTCCCCCGGCAACCTTACCGCTGAAAATTTTTGTAGAAATTTCGCTTTCAGATCTTTATACGTTAAAGTGCTAAACGTAAGGTCTGATTTATAAAAATTATACGCATCCCCTATCAATTTCAATTTGAGTAAAGTGAGTGTGTCATCCTCACTCCACCCATCTAATTTCGACCGTAATTCTAAATTTTCGAAATATCGATTTGCATCTTTTCCCGAGAAACTGTCAAGTGTAGTCGCTAACATTCCTAACGGATATACAAACGTATTTTGTGCCATGGTTACGAAAATTTTTTGAAAATACGAATAAAAAAATAAATATCAGACAAAAAAAAATCAATTGAACGACCTGCTTTTTAACACTTCGACAATTCTCTAAATAACGACTCAGAAAATCTAATCAAATTAATCAAATTCGCGCAGATATATATTTCTTGAATTTTTGACTAAATAAGATACCAATTAGTTCCTATAAACCCAATGATAAAAAAAAATTAAATCAATTATACCTGAAAAAAATATACCTCGAAAGAACAGAATATTTCCTGAAAGAAAAACGAAAAAACGTTCCTGAAAAAAAAAATGGTTCCTGAAAAAACTAGTTAAAAAAAAATAGTTCCAAAAAAATCAGTTCCTAAAAAAAAATAATTCCCAAAAAAATAGTCCTGAAATAAAATTATTCCAAAACAAAAAAAAAATAGTTCCTGAAAAAAAATTCAATAATATTTTCAATACGAATCCCCAAAAATATTTTTACCGTCCTGAAAGAGAAAGTATACTATTTTTCGCTCTGGATCGAATTTTGAGAAAAACAATACTACCTGCAAATGAACTCAGCTTTACCGTTAGCTTTAATCTATTCTCAACACTTAAACGCCGCAATTATTTCTACTTCTCAAAATTCACAATCCTCACTCTACTATCAATAAAATTCGTTTTGCCAAAATACCACCAATTGATATAATTATTCCGAATAAAATATTCCGTTCAATCATAAAACGATGGTCCTTCGTCCAAAAATCTCCCACATCTCAAAATCAAACTTGGCACTCTATACTGCCTATCACCTCACAAAATTACTTTTTCCTGAACTCTATTTATTCACTTTCCTATTTATAAAATGAAACATCTTCAAATTTCTTGAAAATCTTCGATCACAAGAAAAAGATCACCCAACGAAAAAAAATTTCTTAAAAAAAAATTTTTCACGAAAAAAAATTTCAAAAATTCCAAAACTAAAATTCTCCCTTAAAGAAAAATAAACACAATCCTTAGCGCTGTCACCAGTTGTAATACACACCCCTATATGATCATTTGTCCTTTTTGTGAAAAAGTGACTTTGTTCATAAGGGAGTGTCTAGATGTTAAGAGGGTTGACGAATGAGAGCGGCTTCATTGTCAACCTAACAACAAAATTTAGACTCTCTCCACTTCGAAGAGAGGGTGGGTCCGGCCTTCTGCAGAATCGAGAAGGTCTTGGTGTTATTTTTCTTTTTAGAGAGAATTCTGAGTATTAGGAATAATTAAAACCACTGAAATAACATAACAAAGATATCTATTTTCCCCAAAATACCTACAAAAATTTACTGAAGTATCAATTTAATTCCTATGTCCGCACATCAGACTATATAAGTAAAATTTTCAAAAAAAACTATAAGTTTTCCTATACTCTAAAGTACTTAATTACCCAGATTTCAACATAACATATTACTAAGAAATTACACAGTGAGCTGATAGGAGATGGCAGATGGCAAGACTTTTGGACTATTCTCATCAAATAAAATTAGAAAATTCTGACCTTTTTATCTCCCGCGCTGGTATGAAATCCAAGTTTCCTGAAATAAATCACTCCCGGTCCGATTCACTTCCGTTTTCGCAAAACTTTAACCTAACTACCCCGACTCGAATATCCTAACTGAATAAAAACGTAAAATTCCCCTTTTTACAAACAACTACTACTTCGGTCTCCCTTTCTCGAAGCTACCTAGTTCCGTCAACTACGAAATAAACCTGTACCTTATTCCCTTAACGTACCTACTCAAACCGTTTCACCCTTCGAAACGACCTAATATTTCTAAAGTACCGAGATTTGAACTTCACCGATTCCCGACGTCTGTCTTCGTCTTCCGAGTAATCTAAGGATATCTTTCCCGGAGTCCCTAGATGCACTCTTTTTCCGATCTTCCGCGGAGCAACCTCAAAAACCTCACGGAACCATCTTCCCCAGGTCTACTGACTTCTCCCCTTGGAAACTAATGTGCTTCCTCTGGTGGGTGGTCCCCCTCACCTAACATTTTTGAGTAACACCAATCAGGTATCAAAAATTTTCTCTCCTCTAAATTAGGCGTGTCTTGGCAATAACTAGATACTCAATTTTGCAATTCAGCAAAGATTTTTCCTTCTCACGAATTTTCTGCTGAGATCCCAAAGTGGAGCCCAGTTCGTACGGATATTTACAATAACTGATAAAAGGTCTGGTGAATATTTCATTTCACTGAGTCCGAAAAGGAAATTATTCGTTTAACTCCAGACGTCTAAGTCATTGAGGATCGAATAACAGCTCTCTGATAATCCCGTGAGCAACGTTCATTTTCAACCATGTGAAACGAAAGTTCAATAATTCCCATGGTTTACCACATTGTTACGAACCTGATTTTCATGAGTGACCGAATCACTCGAAAATGCGTCGCCTCGAATTTTCACACGAAAAACTCGTCTGATATGGGAACGACGTGTACGTGTATGTAAGTCAATCATTAGATTGTTATATTAACACAGATTCTTTTTCGTAGTAGAAACTCTTATTTGAAAAATTATCATTTTGAGTTGACATTTTGCCATTGTATTTTGTTACGCAAAGATAATATAC
Organism: Hippodamia convergens; assembly: GCA_038502775.1. Taxonomy (NCBI): domain Eukaryota; kingdom Metazoa; phylum Arthropoda; class Insecta; order Coleoptera; family Coccinellidae; genus Hippodamia; species Hippodamia convergens. The sequence goes on along the minus strand of CM076607.1, from coordinate 59,835,073 downwards.
CTATTTTGAATCATTTGTTTTTTTCTGAATAAAATATTTCTATATCTGCCTGATCATGAAAATAGGTTTGAAATACATATTTCAATCCATTTTCAGCGCTGAAACTTTTTCATCGCATTGCAACGATAAAAAAATACAAAGTGAGTATCTATTTCATATTATGCTCAAAAAGTATTGATTCGTCTCAAATGTTGTTAAAGTAGGTGGAGAAAACTCTGAATGAAACTCTCAGAAATATTATCATTGCATATATTCAGTATACAGAAATATTCTAAGTTTTAGATCTGTCAACAATCATACTGAAAATTTGGTATTTCGAGATTCGCATCAGAATCAACCTCAATATGACGAAAACATTCATTTGTACCGATATGAATTACAATTTTTTCGACAAAACATAAGAATTTCAAACTAAATATACAGCGTCATTCATTCAGAATGGTGATTGGCTGGATCTCGGAATATTATCTTATATAATCAGGAATGAATCTTATTACGAACTCGAACCTAATAACTCTGTACAATTCATTCCTATTCATGGGTGAATTTGTAAGGTGGTCACATAGGTGAAGATCAATCCTGCGTTACAGATCTGTACCCTGTACCACACGATTGGAAGATGAAAAGCAGAATACACCCATTATTTTGTTCTTGAATTGATATATTTTCATTCTGCCTTGAGAACTTCGAAGTCACACCAAAAAACTATAACAGATATTAAAACCGTAGAATATTATATGCATTATTGAATCTTTGCAGGTGATTTTTTTCATTTGGAATTCATCTAATTCTTATTCCCTTTTCTTAAATTATCAATCTTTTTGTGGGTGTCCAATACCATTATGCAGAGATTTTGTTCGAAACGTGAGTCTGAGGTCGGCTTTTGACTTCATTGGGGTTTACAAAAGCTCGTTTATCCGCTAACAATTTAATTAATTGAATTCAGAGTGAATGTGAAGGACTTTTTTTTCTTGTGAGAATAGTAATTTTTGATTATTCATTTTCGGATTGTTCAACTTTTTTTCCATAAACTTTTTTTTATAATTATAACAATACAAGCAATCAGAAAAAATCCATTCTATGAGCTTATCTTGTTTCAACATTTATTGTATTATTTTAGCTCTCTTATTCAAAAGAATATATATATATATCTGCTGGCTTCAGATCTGAGTGCTTTCAAGTGTCGTTGTGAGGTCCTGCCCAGTTTTTTTTCACATCTATTTCAGATCTGCTGGACATTTTCGTTTGAGTCGCCTATCTCGATCGTTGTGCACTTCAGTCAGTGGGTGAAGTAAAATATTCACGTGGTTCTCCTGCTTCATGTGGTGATTCCCGCTTTTTTATGACACCTTTCACGTATGGTACTTCAAGTTTTCTTGAAGTGTTTGATTTGAAACGTACCATATTGCATGTGTTATCATCATTCTTCGGATGTTCTGATGGTTCGAATAATCAAACTATAACATCTCCGATATTTTCATTTTATTTTATTTATGAAAGATAGGAATACAAACACAGGTTCCAACCCAAAAAAGTATTCACAAATTAAGTGGAAAAAATCATACAACCAAATGAAAAATTTAATTTTACACTATGTAGTTCCAAAATGAAATTGTACAAAATTAATTTTTTTTCTGATATTTATTCTGATAGCGTTTGTTCTAGCAGTTTTTCAAATTGAGAAATGGGCGTATTAAAGGGATTGATATCACTAAACTCCAAATTAAACTTCGTCGAAAATCTGCAAAATTTGGTTGTTGATATACTGAATATCAGTTAATACTGCTGAAGTTATAGATTTTATGGATTTACATGAATTAGGTATCTTCACAGTTGTCCTGAGAAATTAATGCATGTAAATATAATCCCATTGAGATCTACCTCTTCATACGAGAGCTAGAAACCTCGAAAAAACGGGAATTTGGGTGCAGCTGCTTCTTTGATAGAAGTCATCTGACAGTTGCCAACATGGCAAGAATGACAAGTGCCAGTCGCACCTTTGAAAGTGCAGATTGAAGACAGTATTTGAGTACGTTTCCTTTTCATTGCATTAGATCTTGAAACTGAATAAAACAAGAAAATTTGATTACCGAACCTATCATTAATGCGATCATTCTACCGATTTTGATGAAAAAAAAACAATTTTGAAACACCCTGAATCCACCTACGCACATAACAGCATTTTTAGTCCTTCTTTCCAGTACTTCAACGCTTATCGCTTCAATAATTTAATCGATGAACAGAGGAGAATTTTTCGAGGTAGAATGTGAAAATATGAAAGTCGATTCGAAAAGGAAATGACTTTTTATATAGGATAAATGGATGTATTTGATATCTTGGTTGTCAGTTTTCATGCCAGTGGGAATTTTATTCGTTTTGATAACTCCAATGGATAAAGCAGGATTGAATAGTTGCACTAAATGTGCACAGGATCCTGCCTTTTTGTTGTTCAAAATAACTATGTGTTTCTTTCATTTGCAATAACACATGCATAAATAATTATTATTAATTATTATGTTATTCTGAGGATCATCTTCGATATGCCTCGAATGGTTTGTGGAATTTTTTTTAGAATACGTGATATGAAAAAACACATCCAGAATAGTTATATCAAAACACGGAAAAATCTCATTTCATATATAGTTTTCAAACCCAGAAGTCTATCAAATTGAATCTTTACTTCTCCATTTCTGAATCAAAAAGTATCCAAAATTGAGGCTTACTGATATAAGGCGTTGAAAAATGTTTGTATATTCTCAATTAATGTGGGCGAAATCCAAATCAGAGCAAATAATTGAACTTTTGAATCTAGAAAACATGATTATCGCATGGATAAACAATTACCAATTACGCAATTGGTAACGAAATAAAAAACTATTCAGTCAAGTGTGACTATTACTTTCAGCGATTCGATAAATCAAATGAATAAACATCTTGAATGACTTCCGATCACGAACATGAGAATTACATCGAATTGGCAACATTGCTGATGATTGCGGATGGACTGACATCTGTATATTTTGATACAAGTAGGAAACAGTTCGGCCTCTATATATTTCATTTTTAGGTAATCTGCCTTCCAGCAATGTTGCCTATTCTCATGTTCGTGATCGGAACTCATTCAAGATGTTTATTCATTTGATTCATCGAAATGCTGAAAGTAATTGTCACTCTTGACTGAATAGTTTTTTATTTCGTTATCAACTGCGTAATTGGTAATTGTTTATCCATGCGATGATCATGTTTTTCAGATTCAAAAGTTAAATTATTTGTTTTGATTTGGATTCCGCCCACATTAATTCAGAATATACAACAAATTTTAAACGCCTGAATTTTGGATACTATTTGATTCAGAAATGGAGAAGTATAGAACCAATTTGACAGACTTCTGGGTTTGACAAATATATATGAAATGCGATTTTTCCGTGTTTTGATTCAACTATTCTGGATGTGTTTTTTTATATCACGTATTCTAAAAAAATTCCTCAAACCTTTCGTGGCATATCGAAGATGATCCTCAGAATAACATATTAATTAATAATAATAATAAAGGCCTTCATTAATGCATGTTATATCGCAAATGGAAAAAAACACCTACTTATTTTGAACAACATAATGGCAGGATCCAGTGCACATTTGGTGCAACTGCTCAATTCTACCTTATCCATTGGAGACATCAAAACGTATAGAAATCCCACTGGCATGAGAACTGACAACCAAGATATCAAAAACATCAATTTATCCTATATAAAAAGTCATTTCCTTATTCGAATCGACTTTAATCTTTTCACATTCTACCGCGACAAACTCTTCTCTGTTCATCGATAAAATAATTGAACAAAAATACCCTGAAATATTTCAAGTTCCCTACACTTCTGACATCTAATGGCAAGTTATCGAAGCGATAAGCGATGTCGTACTGAAAAGAACGACTAAAAAATGCTGTTGTGTGCGTGGTGGAGTCAGGGTGTTTCAAAATTGTTTTTTTTTCATCAAAATCGGTAGAATGATCACATTAAGTGATAGGTTTGGCTATCAAATTTTCTTATTTTATTCAGTTTCCAGAACTAATGCAATGAAAAGGAAACGAAATAAAATACTGTTTTTAATCTGCACTTTCAAAGGTGCGACTAGCACTTTCCAATCTTGCCATCTTGGTAACTGCCAGATGACTTCTATGGTGATCGTGGTGGTACTATAGGAAATGATATCAAAGAAGCAGCTGCACCCAAATTCCCGTTTTTCGACGTTTCTAGCTCTCGTCTGAAGAGGTACATCTCAATGGTACCTAATTCATGTCAATCAATAATATCTTTAACTTTAGCAGTACCTTTTAACTGATAATCATTATATCAACAACAAAATTTTGCAGATTTTCGACGACGTTCAACTTGGAGTTTAGCGATCCTTTTAAAACGTCCATTTCTCAATTTAAAAAACTGCTAGAACAAAGGCTATCACAATAAATATTAAAAGAAAAATTTTCATTTGGTACAATTTCATTTTGGAACTATTGTAAGATTGAATTTTTCATTTGATTGTATGATTTTTCCACGTAATTTGTGAATACATTTTTGGGTTGGAACCTGTTTTTATATTCGTATCTTTCATAAATAAAATTAAATGAAAAAAAAAATGAAAATATCGGAGATGTTATAGTTTGATTATTCGAACCATCAGAACATCCGAAGAATGATGATAACACATGCACCATGGTACGTTTCAAATCAAACAATTCAAGAAGACTTGAAGGTACCATACGTGAAAGGTGTCATCAAGAAAAAAAGCGGGAATCACCACATGAAGCAGGAGAACCACGTAAATATTTTACTTCACCCACTGACTGAAGTCCACAACGATAGGGATAGGCGACTCAAACGAAAATGTCCAGCAGATCTGAAATATATGTCAAAAAAAACTGCCACTGGGTAGGACCTCACAACGACACTTGAAAGCACTCAGCTCTGAAGCCAGCAGATAAGCTTAGGTATAGAATGTATTTATTCTGATTGCTCGTATTGTTATAATAGTTAAAAAAAATTCGATGGAAACAAAGTTGAACAAGCCGAAAACGAATTATCAAAAATTACCATTCTAACAAGAAGTCCCACACATTCACTCTGTTACTGAATTTAATTAATTAATTATACGTATAAGGTTAAAAAAACTTTTCAAGTTGTTGGCGGATAAACGAGCTTTTGTAAACCATAATGAAGTCAAAAGCCTACCTCAGACTCACGTTTCGAACAAAATCTCTGCATAATCGTATTAGACTCCCCACAAAAAGATTGATAATTTAAAAAAAGGGAATTAGAATTAGATGAATTCCAAATGAAAAAAATCACCTGCAAAGACGGTTTTAATAACTGTTATAGTTTTTTGGTGCGACTTCGAAGTTCCCAAGGCAGAATGAAAATGGATCAATTCACAGAATTCACCCATGAATCGGAAAAAATTGTACAGGGTGATTAGGTTTGAGTTTGTAATAAGATTCATTCCTGATTATATAAGATTAATATTCCGAGATCCAGCCAATCACCATTCTGAATGAATGACGCTGTATATTTCGTTTGAAATTCTTATGTTTTGTCGAAAAAATTGTAATCAAAGTAGGTACAAATAAATGTTTTCGTCATATTGAGGTTAATTCTGATGTGAATATCGAAATACCATATTCTCAATATGATTGTTGACAGATCTTAAACTTAGAATATTTCTGTGTAATAAATATATGCATTGATAATAATTCTCGGAGTTTGAGATGAATCAAAAGATTTTGAGCAAAATATGAAATAGGTACTCACCTTATATTTTTTTATCGTTGCAATGCGATGAAAAAGTTTCAACGCTGAAAATAGATTAAAATATATAATTCAAACCTATTTTAATGATCAGGAAGAAATAGAAATATTTCATTCAGAAAAAAACAAATGATTCAAAATAGGTATATTGTATTTGTGCAACAGAAAACAATGACAAAATGTCAACTCAAAATGATAATTTTTAAATAAGAGTTTCTGCTTCGACAAAGAATCTAAGTAAATATATCAACCTGATGATACGTGTATGTACACGTACACGCGTTCCCATATCAGTAGTTTTTCGTGTTAAAATTCGAGGCGACGCATTTTCGAGTGATTCGGTCACTCATGAAAACCAGGTTTGTAACAAAACCCTATACATTTTCAGTACAAACCGCGAACAGTCCTACAATACGACCTATCGGCATCATCGAAAATTGAAAAGATTTTTACGAAATAAACTTTTTCTGCAAACATGTCCAGGAACCATGAGTACCTGAACCAGAAGTTGGATAGAACTCGGAGTAAAATGAAAGTTTCCTCAAACGTCTGATAGACCATCACGGTAAATCATCCTGGATGGGAAAAATTAATATTTGAAATCATGAAATATATTTATTCCACTACCTATTCAACGGGAGATAATGGTGATCAGCCTGAAATATCATTATCTAATAAAGCACAGGTGGAAAGTTTCCACCGTTTCGGATATACAGTGTGGCACACATGGTACACCCCCATTTTCTTCCTTGTTTCTGTAGCAATCTTTTTGAAATTTGAAACATTGAATATACTCACTATAAGACACTTTTCGACATATCCATAAAAAAAATCCAACTTCAAATTGTTGTTTGTATTCGATAGCTACCTTGTGATTGAACTGAGAAGATTATTATTATTATTATAAACAGGGGTCGTTGTGGCATCGTTCAGCCTTTCGGGAACTTCGACCGCAAGGATCTTTTGTTCTTTACCCAACTCGTTCATTTAAATCCCAAGGAGGCCATCAATGGTGTTGACGAACCCAGCGACCTCCTTAGGAGCCTTGGCGGTTATTTCATGTGGATCCAGAACCGACTTCCCCATGTGAATGGTTCTTAGTTCCGCCAGTTCTGGACACTTGCATACCATGTGTTCAGCCGTTTTCTTCTCTGATCCACATAGCCTGCACTGAGAAGATACTTAAACTTGTCCAAACTCCATTATCGTGTTCGTATTGGTAATACAGAAAAAAAGTTGATATGGATGGATACCCCACCGATGGTACTTTCGAATGACGTCAGAGTAGCATTATGCTACCTTTGACAAAACGGAGTTTCGAGTGAAAGAAGGTTTTGATTTACTTCTTTGGTACATATTTCGAACCACGATAACTTTTAAATCGAAATTACTATAGTGTAGCATTTTTCTTCTTTTTTCATGTGCCTTGTCCGGTCTCCCTAACGTTGGCGATCACCATGGCAAAAGCCGTACGGTCCTCCGCCAGTCGAAAAAGTTCACCAGCTCTTCTTATTCCAATCCAATCCCGTATATTGCTCAGCCACGACTGTTGCCTTCTTCCCACTCCACGGCGCCCCTCAATCTTGCCCTTCAATATTAGTTGTAACATATTATACTTATCACCTCTCAAAATATGTCCAAGATATGATATCTTCCGGCATTTTACGGTGTTAAAAAGTTGCCTTCCGATGGTTGCTCTTCGAAGTACATTCTCGTTTGTAACATGTTGTGTTCACGGATTACGAAGCATTCTTCTGTGAAGCCACATTTCGAATGCCTCCAGTTGTTTCATCGTTCTGACCTTCAGAGTCCACGTCTCCACTCCATACAGCAATACCGACCATATTATTTTCATTATTTGGAATAATTTTAGGGAGTTCATGGCTCTCTAGATCGAAAAATAAAATAGGCGTTCTGACGAATCAAATATCAACTATGAGGTATCATTAGATGAAGAAAATTATGGAGACTTCAAAAATGTAATAATATACCGGAATGAAAATCCAAAGTGGATGTCATTTCCGGAAAAACCGAAAATTGGATTTTTTCTCGAATATGTCAAAAAGTGCCCTCTAGTGAATATATTCAATGTTCGAAATTTCAGATATATAGCTACAGAAACAAGGGAGAAAATGGAGGTGTACCATGAGTCTGTGTCACCCTGTGAACTAGAAAAATAATGAAAATTTTTGCCTCATTTTGAATATAATTTAACCAAACAAAGTTTCCATTCATCTAATTTTCACATAATTCAAGTCGACTGGCCTTTCAATATTTTTCCTATAATAATTCGTGAAGAATATAATCTCACGATTGAAATATAATAATTCATGATTTCAATGAATATATTTCAGTATGAATCTTTCTAATTGTTGATCATGATCATTCTTGCTTAAATGCAGAAGCAGAAATAGTTCAATTTCAGATTTCGCGCACCATATTAAAATCCCGGCAGAATATCTTCTCTCGCCAGCTGCAATGTTATGTTTATCTCTTTACGATGTAAAAAACGTCTATAAAGCCATAGAATTCGTCCCGTGAACGACATTCCAGTGATGCCGCTTGCTCTGGATGCCACTTCAACCGCTACATGTAAAACCGAGAATATACATATCCGTGAATATAATATACACGATTGTGACGAGAGCGCCACCACACTCGATCGCGCGGAACCTCTGACATACAGGACGTTCAGAAATGGTAAAATTTGGCGTCCAGCCAATTATCATCGCAACGTATAGAGGATGCCATGCTGAACCGTTCTGTGTGATTTTCAGCTGATGGTAAAGTGGCATCCGTATATCGGATATATATATATATATATATATATATATCTAACGAACAAACTGGCATCTTTTCCGAAACGGTATAGGCCTGCATCCTCGTGTATATTGGTGTATATTCAAGAAAGTTTGCACCGTACATTCCGACTTCCAGTTATATCCAGCGGATGGACTGACATCCGTATATTTTGATACAAGTAGGAAGCAGTTCGACCTCTATATATTCTATTTCCAGGTAATCTGCCTTCCAGCAATGTTGCCAATTCGATGTAATTCTCATGTTCGTGATCAGAAGTCATTCAAGATCTTTATTCATTTGATTTATCGAATGGCTGAAAGTAATAGTCACACTTGACTGAATAGTTTTTTATTTCGTTACCAATTGCGTAATTGGTAATTGTTTATCCATGCGATAATCATGTTTTCCAGATTCAAAAGTTCAATTATTCGCTCTGATTTGGATTTCGCCCACAGTAATTCAGAATATACAAAAAATTTTCAACGCCTTATATCAGTAAGCCTCAATTTTGGATACTTTTTGATTCAGAAATGGAGGAGTAAAGATTCAATTTGATAGACTTCTGGGTTTGAAAACTATATATGAAATGAGATTTTTCCGTGTTTTGATATAACTATTCTGGATGTGTTTTTTCATATCACGTATTCAAAAAAAAATTCCACAAACCTTTCGAGGCATATCGAAGATGATCCTCAGAATAACATAATAATTAATAATAATTATTTATGCATGTGTTATTGCAAATGAAAAAAACACATAGTTATTTTGAACAACAAAAAGGCATGATCCTGTGCACATTTAGTGCAACTATTCAATCCTGCTTTATCCATTGGAGTTATCAAAACGTATAGAATTCCCACTGGCATGAAAACTGACAACCAAGATATCAAATACATCCATTTATCCTATATAAAGAGTCATTTCCTTTTCGAATCGACTTTCATATTTTCACATTCTACCTCGAAAAATTCTCCTCTGTTCATCGATTAAATTATTGAAGCGATAAGCGTTGAAGTACTGGAAAGAAGGACTAAAAATGTTGTTATGTGCGTAGGAGGAGTCAGGGTGTTTCAAAATTGTTTTTTTTTCTCATCAAAATCGGTAGAATGATCGCATTAATGAAAGGTTTGGTAATAAAATTTTCTTGTTTTATTCAGTTTCAAGATCTAATGCAATGAAAAGGAAACGTACTCAAATACTGTCTTCAATCTGCACTTTCAAAGGTGCGACTGGCACTTGTCAATCTTGCCATGTTGGCAACTGCCAGATGACTTCTATCAAAGAAGCAGCTGCACCCAAATTCCCGTTTTTTCGAGGATTCTAGCTCTCGTATGAAGAGGTAGATCTCAATGGGATTATATTTACATGCATTAATTTCTCAGGACAACTGTGAAGATACCTAATTCATGTAAATCCATAAAATCTATAACTTTAGCAGTATTAACTGATATTCAGTATATCAACAACAAAATTTTGCAGATTTTCGACGACGTTTAATTTGGAGTTTAGCGATATCAATCCCTTTAATACGTCCATTTCTCAATTTGAAAAACTGCTAGAACAAACGCTATCAGAATAAATATCAGAAAAAAAATTTAATTTTGTACAATTTCATTTTGGAACTACATAGTGTAAAATTAAATTTTTCATTTGGTTGTATGATTTTTTCCACTTAATTTGTGAATACTTTTTTGGGTTGGAACCTGTGTTTGTATTCCTATCTTCCATAAATAAAAAAAAATGAAAATATCGGAGATGATTATTCGAACCATCAGAACATCCGAAGAATGATGATAACACATGCAATATGGTACGTTTCAAATCAAACACTTCAAGAAAACTTGAAGTACCATACGTGAAAGGTGTCATTAAAAAAGCGGGAATCACCACATGAAGCAGGAGAACCACGTGAATATTTTACTTCACCCACTGACTGAAGTGCACAACGATCGAGATAGGCGACTCAAACGAAAATGTCCAGCAGATCTGAAATAGATGTGAAAAAAAACTGGGCAGGACCTCACAACGACACTTGAAAGCACTCAGATCTGAAGCCAGCAAATAAGCTCATAGAATGGATTTTTGCTGATTGCTCGTATTGTTATAATTATAAAAAAAAAATTATGGAAAAAAAATTGAACAATCCGAAAACGAATAATCAAAAATTACTATTCTCACAAGAAAAAAAAACCTTCACATTCACTCTGAATTTAATTAATTAAATTGTTAGCGGATAAACGAGCTTTTGTAAACCCCAATGAAGTCAAAAGCCGACCTCCGACTCACGTTTCGAACAAAATCTCTGCATAATGGTATTGGACACCCCACAAAAAGATTGATAATTTAAAAAAAGGGAATAAGAATTAGGTGAATTCCAAATGAAAAAAATTACCTGCAAAGATTCAATAATGCATATAATATTCTACGGTTTTAATATCTGTTATAGTTTTTTGGTGTGACTTCGAAGTTCTCAAGGCAGAATGAAAATATATCAATTCAAGAACAAAATAATGGGTGTATTCTGCTTTTCATCTTCCAATCGTGCGGTACAGGGTACAGATCTGTAACGCAGGATTGATCTTCACCTATGTGACCACCTTACAAATTCACCCATGAATCGGAATGAATTGTACAGAGTTATTAGGTTCGAGTTCGTAATAAGATTCATTCCTGATTATATAAGATAATATTCCGAGATCCAGCCAATCACCATTCCGAAAGAATGACGCTGTATATTTAGTTTGAAATTCTTATGTTTTGTCGAAAAAATTGTAATTTATATCGGTACAAATGAATGTTTTCGTCATATTGATGTTGATTCTGATGCGAATCTCGAAATACCAAATTTTCAGTATGATTGTTGACAGATCTAAAACTTAGAATATTTCTGTATACTGAATATATGCAATGATAATATTTCTGGGAGTTTCATTCAGAGTTTTCTCCACCTACTTTAACAACATTTGAGACGAATCAATACATTTTGAGCATAATATGAAATAGATACTCACTTTGTATTTTTTTATCGTTGCAATGCGATGAAAAAGTTTCAGCGCTGAAAATGGATTGAAATATGTATTTCAAACCTATTTTCATGATCAGGCAGATATAGAAATATTTTATTCAGAAAAAAACAAATGATTCAAAATAGGTATGTTATCTTTGCGTAACAAAATACAATGGCAAAATATCAACTCAAAATGATAATTTTTCAATTAAGAGTTTCTACTACGAAAAAGAAACCGAGTTTATATAACAATCTGATGATTGACTTACATACACGTACACGTCGTTCCCATATCAGACGAGTTTTTCGTATGAAAATTCGAGGCGACGCATTTTCGAGTGATTCGGTCACTCATGAAAATCAGGTTCGTAACAAAACTCTGTACATTTTTAGTAAAATCCGCGAACAGTCCTAGTCCTATAATACAACCTATCGGCATCATCGAAAATGGAAAAGTTTTTCACGAAATAAACTTTTTCTGCAAAAATGTCCAGGAACCATGAGTACCTATACCAGAAGTTGGAGAGTACTCAGAATATAATGAAAGATTCCTCAAACGTCTGATAGACCATCTCGGTAAATCATCCTGGATGGTATAAATTCATATTTGAAATCATAAATGATATTTATTTCACTACCTGTTCCATCGAACAGGAGATAATCGTAATTAGCCTGAAATATCATTATCTAATAAAGCACAGGTGGAAATTTTCACCGTTTCGTATACTAGAAAAAAATTAGAATTTTGCCCTCATTTTGAATCTACTTTAACCAAACTAAGTTTCCATTTATCTATTTTTCACATAATTCAAGTCGACTGGCCTTTCAATATTTTCCCTATAATAATTCGTGAAGAATATAATTTGACGATTCAAATATTATAATTCATCGTTTCAATGAATATATTTCAGGATGAATTTTTCTAATAATTATCATCATGATTATTCCTGCACAAATGCAGAAGCAGAAATATTTCAATCTCAATTTCCGCGCACCATAACAAGATCCCGGCGAAATATCTTCTATCGCCAGCTGCAATGTTATGTTTATTTCTTTACGATGCAAAAAACGTCTATAAAGCCATAAAACTCGTCCCGTGAACGACAGACCAGTGATGCCGCTTGCTCCGATGCCACTTCAGCCGCTAATTGTAAAACCGAGAATATACATATCCGTGAATATAATATACACGAGTGTGACGACAGCGCCACCAAACTCGATCGCGCAGAACCTCTGACATACAGGACGTTCAGAAATGGTCAAATTTGGCGTCCAGCCAATTATCATCGCAATGTATAGAGGATGCCATGCTGAACCGTTCTGTGTGATTTTCAGCTGATGGTAAAGTGGCATCCGTATATCGGATGCCACATTACCGCGGATGCCACTCTTACCGCGATTTTAACATGGGAGGATGCCAAAATGTACCGTAGATATATATATATATATATATATATATATATATATATATATATGCGAAACGGCATCATACAACGTCGAACGACGTTTTGATCCCGATTGTATATATATATATATATATATATATAGATATATATATATATGTACCAAGTTCGACGGCCTATTAGGCGTTTCTGGAGAACTAGACTTATTCGAAATCTGAAAATTGGGATTATGATATTGTTTGACATTATCTATCGAGCTAAAATATTCTTGGAGCCTGACCACTTTCAGTTATACAGGGAGAGAAAAAAAAATTTCAAAATTTTATTTTTCTGTTTTTTTCTTTTTGAATTTGATAGAGTATGCAATTCTGAATACATTCGTACTCGAATCGTTGCATTCGTCCAAATACTTTCAAAAATATCGAGAAAAACCTGAAGAAAAAGAGAGAAAAGAGTATTCGGTATTATGTTTGTTATTCCTAATCTAGATATCTTAAGCATATCGATATCGAAGAATGTGGAAATATTGTACATTTCTAGAATTTTGAAAAACTCATCACAGAGCTTTCCAAATATTGGGTCAAAAATTGGGATCAAGATTGGCCCAAAAACTTTCGTTTTTCAAATTAGAACCCTATTTTTTAATGATTGCGTTGGATTGTACAAAGAAAAATGATGATAGTGTTCCAACATATTAATGCTCCTAAAATTGATAATTCTTAAGTTATTTAGGATTTTCTGATTTTATGTCGTATGTAACGTCAAATTCATTAAATTTGTTTCATATCAACTATGACCTTGGTCATAGAAGATAAATTATTTCAATAACTCACTAGCGACACACCTTTTTGTTCAATTCATTCATCATTGTTGTTATGGAACAGATTTTATGAATTTGACGCAAAGTACGACATGGAATCAGAAAATACTAAATAACTCAAGAAATATTAATTTTAGAAGTATCAACATAATAGAACATTATCATCATCTTTCTTCGCAGAATCCAACGCAATCATAAAAAAATAGGGTTCTAATTTGTAAAAAGAAAGTTATGGCCAATCTTGATCCCAATTTTTGACCGAACATTTAGAACACCCTGTGACGAGTTTTTCAAAATTCTAAATATGTAAAATATTTCCATTGTCTTCGACTACAAAAACGTGAAAACGGTTTGTGGTCAAGATATCTAGATTAGAAATAGCAAACATTATACCGAATACTCTTATCTACCTTTTTTTGTTTAGTTTTTTTTAATATTTCGGAAAGTATTTTGACGAATGCAATGATTTCAGTACGGATGTATTCAAGTGTATATCATTAGTGGAATAATTCATCTTCTATGACCCAGGTCATAGTTGAAATGAAACAGATTAAATGAATTTGACGCTACGTACCACATAAATTCAGAAAATCCTACATAACTCAAGAATTATCAATTTAAGGAGCATTAACATGTTAAAACACTATCATCATTTTTCTTCATACAATCCAACGCAATCATAAAAAAATAGGGTTCTAATTTGAAAAACGAAAGTTATGGGCCAATCTTGATCCCAATTTTTGACCCAACATTTGGAACACCCTGTGATGAGTTTTCCAAAATTTTAAAAATGTACAATATTTCCACAGTCTTTGACTCCAAAAATGTGAAAACGGTTTGTGCTTAAGATATGTAGATTAGGAATAACAAACATAATACCGAATACCCTTTTCTCTCTTTTTCTTCAGATTTTTCTCGATATTTTTGAAGTATTTCGACGAATGCAACGATTCGAGTACGAATGTATTCAGAATTGCATACTCTATCAAATTCAAAAAGAAAAAAACAGAAAAATAAAATTTTGAAAATTTTTTTTTCGCTCCCTGTATAACTGAAAGTGGTCATGCTCCAAGAATATTTTAGCTCGGTAGATTATGTCAAACAATATCATAATCCCAATTTTCAGATTTCAAATAAGTCTAGTTCTCCAGAAACGCCTAATAGGCTGTCGAACTTGGTACACCCTTTATATGAGAAAGATATGAATATTGAGGGATCGGTAAAATACATGGATAATATTTATTGGACATAACCCTCTGAAACTGAAATGAACCATAGACAGCTGTTTCGGGCTTTTGGCCCTCATCAGTACGGTGAGAAGTTTGTATTCGAAAACGCATAACGGAGTCAACACAAGGGAGCCAGCCGCACATTTGCGATTTCGGTTGGAAGACCCTGCATTCCAGGGCAACATCCAACGTCACCACGGAGGCAACTTTAGCTACCTACGTGACATCCGAGTCCAGGAATATAAATATGAGAAAGATATGAATATTGAGGGATCGGTAAAATACATGGATAAGATTTATTGGACATAACCCTCTGAAACTGAAATG
Source organism: Hippodamia convergens (assembly GCA_038502775.1). Classification (NCBI taxonomy): domain Eukaryota; kingdom Metazoa; phylum Arthropoda; class Insecta; order Coleoptera; family Coccinellidae; genus Hippodamia; species Hippodamia convergens. The sequence continues at coordinate 59,819,684 of CM076607.1, read as the reverse complement.
AACCGTAGACAGCTGTTTCGGGCTTTTGGCCCTCATCAGTACGGTGAGAAGTTGGTATTCGAAAACGCATAACGGAGTCAACACAAGGGAGCCAGCCGCACATTTGCGATTTCGGTTGGAAGACCCTGCATTCCAGGGCAACATCCAACGTCACCACGGAGGCAACTTTAGCTACCTGCGTGACATCCGAGTCCAGGAATATAAATATGAGAAAGATATGAATATTGAGGGATCGGTAAAATACATGGATAAGATTTATTGGACATAACCCTCTGAAACTGAAATGAACCGTAGACAGCTGTTTCGCGCTTTTGGCCCTCATCAGTACGGTGAGAAGTTGGTATTCGAAAACGCATAACGGAGTCAACACAAGGGAGCCAGCCGCACATATGCGATTTCGGTTGGAAGACCCTGCATTCCATTCTTGTGTTATAACATGTTTGGTTATCTATGGGAGCTGATTGCCTTTCATTAGGGTCCCGTAGCGGTCTTCAAATATCTGAAGTGCCGAAAAATCATCACCTGGAAAGTCGTATCCGGTTTGAAAAAACCCTCACGACCAGAGAGCAACAATTTGTGGATTTTGAATTTGAATATCGAAGCTCCAAATTAGCTGATGAATAGGGTATCAAAGAGTTTCTTCTGCAAGAAACCCACACGGCAACAGAAAAAAATCCTCGTGAAAGAGGACAGTTGAAAGGTTATGTATTAGTTGATTTTTTACAAATTCAGCTTGTTATGTTGAAAAATTATCAGTTTCGTAACTTTCGACAGATTCGGAAAGGGGAAATTGATGGAGTTTTTTTTTCATTCCTTTCAAATTTTGTGACATTTGTGTCATAAATATTTATAAACCTCCGAACATTTTTTGACCAAGAAATCTTAATGTTGATGTTTTTTAAAATAGCAAATGCATTTCCAAAATGCATTCGATTTATTCTGAATAATCGGTTTCTTTTCTGCTTCTGTCTGTTTTCATTTCAGATTAAGAATTACGAGTCGTTTTGGGAAGAATCTGT